>CAUYRH010015597.1:0-47801 GCA_963574655.1 Perodicticus potto | reverse complement strand
GAATGGAAGAAAAAGTATCCAATGTACTCAGCCCTACTATGAAGCTAATTTAAAGGTTTCATATGAAAGCTAAAACCCATCTATAGCACATGAATATGGGAAGGGAGGGGAGGGGGGAGTTTGGGGTGAAGGGAGGGTAATTGGTGGGACCACACCTATGGTGCATCTTAGAAGGGTACACGCGAAACTTACTAAATGCAGAATACAAATGTCTTCATACAATAACTAAGAAAATGCCATGAAGGGTATGTTAAACAGTTTGATGAAAACATTTCAGATTGTATATGAAGCCAGCACATTGTACCCCTTGACTGCACTAATATATGCAGCTATGATTTAATTAAAAAAAAAAAAACTTAAAAAAAGAAAAATAGCTCCCCACATCTAAGCTAAACTAAATGTAGGGTCAGTTACTTGACAAGGAGGGAGACGCCTGATGTTATATGATTATGGCAAAGATATGACGATTGAGTGATTATACCTCAAACTTATCTAGAACAGAAGCTATAATTTTGATTTTTCACATCCCCAACTCTACTCTTTTCCCAGACTTTCCCATTCCACTAAATCAGGAGTATCCAACCTTTTTTATCCTCTGTTGCAAATTAGAAGAGTTAAGAGTTGCCTTGGCCCACACATTAAATACATAAACACTAATGATAGCTGATGAGATGGTCCATGCATGCTTTTCATAATACCCAACATCACTGATAAGCAAAATAGTCCTCAAAGAATTAGCCTAGAGCTGCAGGCTGGACACTCTTGCACTAAATAATCAAGTCCAGGAATAAAACTTCATTTTCTTTGGCTTGCCATCTTCAGTACTTAATTTATCAGCAATTCTGTCCAAAACATACCCTTTACTACCTCAGGTCTAAGCTGTCCCCCATTCTGCAATAGCCTTCACCCTGCTTCTGCTTTCATTTTCACTTCAGGGGACCATTCACAGAACAATCAGAGTGATCTTTCCAAACAGGAAGCTGGATTCTATCACTCACTATAATAGCTTCTCACTCCAAGTATAATATAAACTCTGTATTGTGGCCTGCAAGGTCCTACAGAATCTGACCCCAGCCTACTTCTCTGAACTCACTTATTTTGTATTCTTTTCCCCTTCATTTTCTAGGATGTAAATCTGTGCCATCCAATAAGAGGTATGAGTCACAGGTGGCTATTTAAATTCAAATTAAAGGCTCAGCGCCTGTGGCTCAACAGGCTAAGGCGCCAGCCACGTACACCTGAGCTGGCAGGTTCGAATCCAGCCCGGGCCCACCAAACAACAATGACGGCTGCAACCAAAAAATGGCTGGGCATTGTGGCTGGCGCTTGTGGTCACAGCTACTTGGGAGACAGAGGTAGGAGACTTGCTTGAGCCCAGGAATTGGAGGTTGCTGCGAGCTGTGAAGCCATAGCACTCTACCCAGGGTGACAGCTTGAGGCTCAGTCTCAAAACAAAATAAAAAAATAAATAAAAAATAAAATAAATTCAAATTAAATTAAAATTCAATTCCTGCCCTGGCACAGTGGCTCACTCCTGTAATACTAGCACTCTGGGAGGCCGAGACAGGTGGATTGCTTGAGTTTAGGAGCTCGAGACCAGCTTAAGCAAAAGTGAGATCCCATCTCTAAAAAATAGCAGGGCGTTGTGGAGGGCGCCTATAATCTCAGCTGAGGCAAAAGAATTGCTGAGCCCAAGAGTTTGAAGTTGCTATGAGCTATGACACCATAGTACTCTACTGAGGGTGACAAAGTGAAACTCTGTCTCAAAAAAAAAAAAAAATCAATTCCTTAGTTACATAGCCACATTTTAAGTTCTTCTTTCTTTTTGGGACTCTGAAAACACATTTCAAGTTCTTAATGGACACACAGAGCTACTGGCTACTAAACTGGATCTCACGAAATGAAAGATTCCAATCAGCACAGAAAGTTCTATGGGACAGCACTGATCTAGTCACATGGCAAGCTCGTCAGGACTTTGTACTTGCTACACCTTCTGGAATGATCCTCCCCCAGATTTTGACACAGCTGGTTCCTTCTCATAATACAAGTCTCAGTTTAAATGTAGCTCCTCAGAAAAATCTTCTAAATTTAGATGGGACCACCCAACCTAAAATAGCTCCTCAAACTCCTCCATCCCAGACACTCTATATCCCATTACCCTGTTTTATTTTCTTCATAGTACTCACCACTATCTAAAATTATGTTGGCCAGGTGGAGTGGCTCATGCCTATAATCCTAGCACTCTATAAAGCCAAGGTGAGTATATTGCTTGAGCTCAGGATTTCGGGACCAGCCTGAGTAAGAGGGAGACCCTGTCTCTACTAAAACTAGGAAAACTAGCTGGGTGTAGTGGCACAAGCCTGTAGTCCCAGCTTCTTGGGAAGCTGATGCAAGAGAATTTTGAGCAATCCTCTTATGATTTATGATGCCATAGCACTCTTCAGAGTGACAGAGTGAGACTCTGCTTCAAAATATGTAAATAAGTAAATAAAATTATGTTGTTTCATTCTTTTCTATTTCAACCTATAGAATGTAAGCTCTCCATGAGGGCAGAAAACATGTTTGTGTGTTCACTGCTATACTTCCAGTGACAATACCTGGCCTACAGGAAGTATAAAATAAATTATTGAGCAAAGAAATAAATAAGCATCCAAAAGGATTTAGGTTTTAGAGTATTTCCAATCCTAGTAGTTCCATTTACCAGCTGTCATATATTAAGTTATTTAATCCTTGAGCCTAATTCATACTGTCTTCATAAAGATTAAGTAAGACAAAGCATGCACTGTGCCTTGTACTGTTACTAGAACAAAAGTCCTACTGCTTAGGTGATCTCTTCCCTAGCTGACCCATTCTTGATTCCTCTAAACTATGTTAGGGTTTCTGATATATGTTCCCAAAACACTCTGTTTCTTCTACAATGATGAGTATTATCCTCCGTTAGATTAAGAATTCAATGAAGGGCTCGGCGCCTGTGGCTCAGCGGGCTAAGGCGCCAGCCATGTAAACTTGAGCTGGTGGGTTTGAATCCAGCCCAGGCCCGCTAAACAACAATGACGGATGCAACCAAAAAATGGCCGGGCGTTGTGGCAGGCGCCTGTAGTCCCAGCTACTTGGGAGGCAGAGGCAGGAGACTCGCTTGAGCCTAGGAATTGGAGGTTGCTGTGAGCTGTGATGCCACAGCACTCTATCCAGAGTGACAGCTTGAGGCTCTGTCTCAAAAAAAAAAAAAAAAGAATTCAATGAAGGCTAGGGCTGTCTCTATAATATCTCCTGCACCTAGCACATTACCTAGCAAAGAGATGACCAAACGGGCGGCACCGGTGGCTCAGAGGAGTAAGGTGCCAGCCTCATATACCAGAGGTGGTGGGTTCAAACCCGGCCCTGGCCAAAAACTGCAAAAATAAAAGAGATGACCAAACTATGAAACAGATAGGAACACTGCAAGAAGAATCTTCTTACATTCTATTGCAAATTTTCCTCAGATCATGGAAAGAAATACTTGCTCAATTAGTAGAGGATTTCCAAATAGTGCTTATGGCTGCTGTATGATAATCTACATAGCTCAGGCCAGGCATGGTGGCTCAGTCTGGGAGGCCGAGGCAGGTGGATTGCCCTGAGCTCATAGGTTTGAGACCAGCCTGAGCCAGAGTGAGCCCCCATCTCTAAAAATAGCTGGGCATTGTAGAGGGCACCTATAGTCCCAAATACTCGGGAGGCTGAGCCCAAGAGTTGGAGGTTGCTGTGAGCTATGATGCCACAGCACTCTAACAAGGGTGACAAAGTGAGACTCTGTCTCAAAAAATAAAATAAAATAAATAAATAAATAAATAAACATCTCCATAGTTCATGAGATGGTCTGCATAAATCAACAAACCAGAATACAACAACATGGTTCTGGATGATACAGAACAAAATAATAATGTTCTGGCCTGAATTACAATTTGTTAATGATAGCTAACATTTTGGGGGGGAACTTATTAAGTGCCAGCCATTATGCTAAGTACCATAAATATATTTTATTTATTGCTCATGAAAACTCTCTGAGGTTTCTATGATATTATCATCATCCCAGTTTTATGAATGAGAAAACTGAGGCACAGAGAAATTAAGTAACTTGTCTAAGAATATAGTTCATTAATGCTGGAGTTGATATGGGAACAAGGTCCATCTGATTCGAGAACTCAAACCTTTATATTACACTTACACATAACAACATGTACATTGCTTTTATTGTAGAGAACATAAGGTTGTGTATTAGTAAGTCCTTAATAAATTTAATCAGTAATAGTCTCTTTTGGTTACTGCTGTCTTAATATTTATTTCATAGACATCCCTTTTATTGGCATACTGAACTCAAATGTGGCTTATGACTTTATCTCAGTAATGGTCTGAAATGCTTGAAACTAAATTTAGAACTGAATATCCAGCCACGTAAATTACATAGATCTTCTGTCTGTATACACAATCATGAAATGTTTATTTCCTCCTTACTTTATTTAAAAATTTGAAGATTCCAATAATGGGATGGATTTTTCTACCTATAATTGCCATAGCTTGGTGGAACACACGTGTATCCCCAGATACTTGAGAGGCTGAGGTGGAAGGAGTGCTTGAGCCCAAGAGTTTGAGGTTACAGTGACCTATGATGGTGCCACTGCACTCTAGGCTGGGTGACTGAGGAAGACCCTGTCTCTAAACGATAATAATATAATTGCCATGTGACAAACTGATCTAAACTTGTTTTTAAATGATTATTGTAGTAAGACACACCCTTTTTGTCTCTCCTACTAGAAAAAAATAGCTATTTAAAAATGCCACACACTGTATTAGGTTTTCACTCTATGATAAAGATTCTGATAGATTTGGATTTATAATTCCAATTCTAGCATGTTTGATCTACCACTATCTAGCAGTGGAATCCTGAACTAGTCACTATTCTCCTTTTCTTAAGATGACTCTACTAAATTAGATAAGTATCCCACGCATAGTGGCTCACCCTTAATCCTAGCACTCTAGGATTAGCCAAGGCGGGAGGATCACTTGGGCTCAGGAGTTTGAGATCAACCTGAACAAGAATGACATTCCATCTCTACTAAAAATAGAAAGAAATTAGCCACACATTGTGGTGGGTATATGTAGTCCCAGCTACTTGGGAGGCTGAGGCAGGAGTATCACTTGAACCCAGGAGTTAAAAGTGCTATGAGCTAGGCTGACTCTAGCCTGGGAAACAGTGAGACTATCTCAAACAAAAAGGAAAAAAAAAAGAAAATTTGTAAGTTTCATTTTATTGTACCACTGGTTTTCTTCAATTTTGTTTTCTTACAGATGACTGTACTGCTTTTATCTTCCCCAATGAATTATGATCACAAGAAATCATTAATATTCAATACAAACCTCCATCAAGGCTCCGAGATGCCCGTTTGCTCGCTGTACGCTCAAAGTGTGGGGCAGGTCTGTCAATGAGAGCACTAGCTTGTCTAGTCTGAGCTTGGGTCCGGCCACTGTATCGAAATTTGGATCCCAGAGCAAGAAATTTGCTTTTGGGAATGGTGTCTGTAGATGTCAGTCTGGAAAAAAAAATCATAATCATCATATATTACATATATTACCTCATTATTCTAAGACTATAAGATTAAAGACAAAATCAATAATAAAAAACCTTTCACAATTCTCATGGTTAATACGAAGTTTCCAATCAAGCAATCATTATTTTAGTTCTATGTCATTTCTCAAAGTAACTGGTATAACATAATTGGAACCTAGATTGATAACACATATATCATCTCATATCTCTATAAATAGGTTCTTTTTTTTGAGACAGAGCCTCAAGCTGTCACCCTGGACAGAGTGCTATGGTATCACAGCTCACAGCAACCTCCAATTCCTAGGCTCAAGCGAGTCTCCTGCCTCTGCCTCCCAAGTAGCTGGGACCACAGGCGCCCACTACAACGCCAGGCCATTTTTTTTTGGTTGCAGCCGTCATTGTTGTTTGGTGGGCCCGGGCTGGATTCAAACCCGCCAATTCAGGTGTACATGGCTGGCGCCTTAGCCTGTTGAGCCACAGGCTCCGAGCCAATAAATAGGTTCTTATACTTTTCAAAATGTTTTTACAGCACGATAGTATGTTCTCTATATCCTTATAATCTTTTCATAATTTTATAATATACGTTAAAAAAGAAGCTAAAGGCTGGGTGCAGTGGCTCATGCCTGTAACCCTAGCACTTTGGGAGGCTGAGGTGGAAGGATTGCCTGAGCTCACAGGTTAAAGACCAGCCTAAGCCAGCAAGACCCCGTCTCTAAAAATAGCCAGGCTCTAAAAATAGCTGGGTGTTGTGGCAGGTGCCTATTGTCCCAGCTACTTGGGAGGCTAAGACTAGAGAATCGCTTGAGCCCAAGAGTTTGAGGGTTGCTGTGAGCTGTGATGCCACAGCGCTTTACCAAGGGTGACAAAGTTAGATTCTGTCTAAAAAATAAATAAATAAATAAATAAATAAATAAATAAAAAATAAATAAGTAAAATAAAATAAAAAAGAAGTTAATTGCTTAAGGACCCACAGTTATTGAGAGATTGGGCAGAACCCACAGCTATTGAGAGATTAGGCAGTAATTAAGTTCCAACCCAGAGCTCTTCTTCACTCTACTAAAATGACTGTTTTGTCAAATGCATTCAAACTCAATTAATACCTGGTAACCTATTTGGTTACTTGGCATATTTTCAACTCAATTAGGAACGCCATCCTCTTCTATGAAGTACCCTTTGCACTCTTTTGTCATGGAATTTGCTACACTGAATTAAAACAAACTATTTATGTGCTGGTCTCCCACACAAATGTTTACAGATCAGGACTTAATTATCTTTGTGTTTTCATTTCTGGCATTTTGTTCTGCCAGTGCCTGGCATGAATTTGGCTCCCAATAAATGTTTGTTGAATAAATACATAAGTTGCTATATCAAATACTAGCAAAAAAGAGAGCATTTTCCCTTTGTGATAGTTAATTTTAATTCCCCAAACATAATTTCTCTTATGCAATAAAGCATTACCTTTTAATCTATCAATGGATTTACATATGCTATCCTACAAATAAATACATTGGCTGGAGCTGAAATCTATACTACAGATATTAAAAATTCAAAATCAATTTTTTATTCTTTCTTCCCTTTTTAAAAAACTCTATACTTTCTTGACTTGATTTTAAAGATGATGATGAAAGCAGACAGAAACGTGTTAATGCCAATAGTCAAGATCTCTAATTGGGGGCAAAGCGTACCCTTATGTTTTATTTTAAAATTAGAACTGAAATATTATTTTCCTTGATTTTTTTTCCTGTCCACTATGTTCTAGTGCCAAGTATGATAATGAAAATACAAATAGAAGGAAAACATCAGAGTTCTCTCTCTTTCTCTTTCTCTCTTTGTCAATAGCTATTTATAAGGAACCAAATTGACTTATGAATGAAAATGACATGAGGCCTAGGATTTGCTTCAAAAAATATCCAGCAAGTATCAAGAAGGAGTATGTGAGGATATAGATAAAAAGAGATTGGCTGTGGGGTGGTAATTATTGAAGCTGAGTGATGGGTGCAAATGAACTTCATTATACTGTTGCTATGTATGAAATTTTCCAGAATAAAGAAATTTTCTTGAGCCAGATGTGGTGGCTCACACCTGTAATCCCAGCTACTTGGAAGACTGAGGTAGGAAGATCGCCTGAGGCCAGAAGTTCAAGACCAGCATGAGCCACATAGTAAGATTTTATTTCTACAAAAAAAAAAAAAGAAAGAAAGAAAAAGAAAAGAAAAAAATTGTCTAGATGTGGTGGCCCATGCTTTTAGTCTTACCTACTTGGGAGGCTAAGGCAGGAGAATTGATTGAGCCTGTGAGTTTGAGGATGAAGTTAACCATGATCATGCCTCTGTACTCCAGACTGGGGACAGAGCAAGATGTCATATCTTAAAACAATAAAAACAAAAGAAATTTTCTTCAAAAGGCAAACTGACAATGAATAGCTGGCTCTCCTTTCTTTCTTTCTTTTTTTTTTTTTGTTTGAGACAGAGCCTCAAGCTATCACCCTGGATAGAGTGCTGTAGCATCACAGCTCACAGCAACCTCCAATTCCTGGGCTCAAGCGAGTCTCTTGCCTCAGCCTCCCAAGTAGATGGGACTACAGGCGCCCACCACAACGCCTGGCCATTTTTTTCTTTTGGTTGCAGCCGTCATTGTTGTTTGGCGGGTCCAGGCTGGATTCGAACCCACCAGCTCAGGTGTACGTGGCTGGTGCCTTAGCCCGTTGAGCCACAGGCGCCAAGCCTGGCTCTCCTTTCAAAACAAGTAATTACTTATCTGAAGTCTGTCTTCTCTGTAGATTTTATGTTTCCTCAAGACAGAGACTCAGAACTAGCTTGTGGTATATTTCCAATGCCTACTACAATGCCTACATGAAAGGTAAGCATACTGAAAATGCTCGGTACAGGCTCATGTCTGTAATCCTAGCATGTTGGGAGGCCAAAGCGGGAGGATCACTTGAGCTCAGGGGTTTAAGTCCAACTTGAGCAACAGAGTGAGACCCTATCTCTACAAAAAAATAGAAAAATTAGCTGGGTGTGCTAGCATGTATCTGTAGTCCCAGCTACTTGGGAGACTAAGGCAGGAGGATCACTTGAGCCCAGGAGTTTGAGGCTGCAGTGAGCAATGGTGATGCCACTGTACTCTAGCCTGAGTAACACAGTGGGACCTTGTTTCAAAAAAAAAGGCAAAAAAGGCTTATTAAATGAATTAAAGGGTTTAAAATGTGGCCCCTTCAGGTAGAGGATGATACTTTCTTATTTCTTCTGATTGTCTGGACAATTAGACTTCAAAGATAGTTCGTGTGCTCCCTTTCTGGAGTTCATAGAGCCAGATAATAATCAGGTTCACATCCTTAACCTTCTAGAATAAAAGCTCAACAAAAAGCAGTTAAGCACTATTTAGAGAAATGCCAAGTGGAGCTAACTGGGGGTAGCTCCCCTTAAGAGGCTTGATTTTAGGATAATCACAAAAACCCTAGTAAACACAGTTTCCCATTCCCTACTTCTCTCCTCCTACTATACCCACAAAGGTGCTTTGAAAATGGTGAAGCATACTTTTCAACCCACAGAGGAAGAACTGGACTCATTTGTCTTACCTGAGCTAAATAAAAGAGTGCCAGGCAGGAAGGGAATTTCAATAGCAGGCTAAACATAGAAACATGCATAAATAATTTATCCTTGAAAAATACTTAAGTGAGAACAAACCTGAAAAATGTGTGATGTTCTACACAGACTTTCCATAATTTCTTAGCTGCTCGGTAACTGGGAAGTTTGAATCCAATGGTACTTTCATACTGTTCTTGCTATAAAAACACAAGTAAACAGGAGACATAAAGTATTATCTGACTATAGTGATACAGTACTAGAGATATATGGTGCCACAGAAGAAGCCATTACCACCAACTTAAGGACGTAAAATAAGTCCTTAAAATATAATATGGTGCCATATTTTATGAAATTTTTTCCTACTCACCAAAAGAAATTCACTCACTGAGGGTAGGGTTTTCTAAAGCAAAGAAGCCAAGGAATGTATCTCATATTATTTAAGCATCTTATTTTTATTAATAAAAGACACACATACAGTACATTTTTCTGAGACATAATTAAGGTAACTTTTGATCGTCTGCTTTTCTTTAGTCACTATCTGCATTTGGAATACTAGTCTACTCAATAATCGGGGAATGAGACATCCACGATGCCTCCTGTCAGTCAAGATTATTATGCAACAGCAATTGGTAATAGGAGCCAACCAAATTTTTAAAAATGAATTTCAATTGAAAAATAAAAATATATATTTAACATCTACAACATGTTGTTTTGAAATACGTATATGTTGTGCAAAGGCTAAATCAAGCTAATTAACAAGTATTACCTCAAATACTTACAAATACTTAGCCCTTTCACCCTTGGTAGAGTGTCGTGGTGCCATAGCTCACAGCAACCTCAAACTATTTGAGGTTAATTGTGGTGAGAACACTTAAAATCTACTTTTAGCAATTTTCTAGACGTCTATGCATTGTTATTAATTATAATCACCATGGTATACAGTAGATCTCTTGAACTTATTCCCCAGATTCTAATTTATTAAATGTTTTCTCTATTTCCTTTAAATGATCATTAATTTATCTATATACCTCTTTGACTTTTTTTTTGAGACAGAGTCTCACTTTGTCATCCTTGGTAGAGTGCCATGATGCCATAGCTTACAGCAACCTCAAACTATTGGGCTCAAGCGATTCTCTTGCCTCAGCCTCCCAAGTAGCCGAGGCTACAGGCACCTGCCACAACACCTGGATATTTTTTTGTTGTAGATGTCCTTGTTGTTTGGCAGGCCTGGGCTGGATTTGAACCCTCCGGCCCTGGTGTATGTGGCCAGCGCCCTAGCTGCTGAGCTCCAGGCGCTGAGCCTGTATATCTCTTTGACTTAAGCAAATCATATCCTTCCAAAGCTACTAGGAGCTGTCCTGTTGGTTTGCCTCTTTGATTCTACTGAAAACATACTTTATAAGACAGGAAGGAAATTGGCATTTATTTTGAGTGTCTATTATTGCCAGTAATACTATGATTAGATAGTGTCAACTGTATTTTTACACATGAAGAAACTAATGTGAGATCAGAGAGGTTGTTTGTTCAGTCTCATAGCTATGAAGTGGCAGAATCAGAATTTCACCCACTTCACTATACTATGCTACTTCTAAATCATCTACTGTGATCATAATATTCCACTTCTCAAAATCCTGACTGCTTTCTTAAATAAGAATTGTGCATTTTTAGTCTATGGTATATAGTTGATATCCACAGAAGCTAAGGACTTATCATTATCATTATCATATTTATTACTATTTGTGTATGTGCGTGTGTGTGTGTGTATCTATATATACATATATATATATATATTTTTTTTTCCTCCTCCCCTGCCTTTCTACATTAAAATTTGAGGTTGTTCAGGGATGCAACTCTCATTCATTATTATATTTCTAGCCTCTGTAGTAGTGCCTGGCATAAGGAAAGCACTCAATAAATATTTTTTGACTGCGGTCAGGCACCTTGGCTCACACCTGTAATCCTAACACTTTGGGAGGCCAAGGTAGGTGGACTGCCTGAGCTCAGGAGTCTGAGACTGGTCTGAGCAAGAGTAAGATCCCATCTCTACTAAAAATAGAAAAATTAGCTAGGTGTTGTGGTGGATGCCTGTAGTTTCAGCTACTCAGGAGGCTGAGGCCAAAGGATTTCTTGAGCCCAAAGGATTGCTTGAGCCCAAGAGCTGGAAGTTGTTGTGAGCTATGATGCCATAGCATTCCACCTACGGCAACAGAGTGAGACTCTGTCTCAAAAAAAAAAATTGTATAACTCATGGATTTGAAATTTAAGAGAAAACATTGATCTCTCTGTGCTAGGCACAGATAAATAATTATGGTATAAAATAAATATGGCAATGATAATTCCTATCCAAGATTTTTAAAGCTGCACATCCAGGATTTTCAGGCTCAAATAACGAGCCATTTTTCACCAGTAGATGGTGATATATACACACACAAAAGCAAATAATGTTAGCATAGTCCTTTCTTGTTTAGAGCTTTCCAGTTGACATCTCATTTGATCTTCAAATACCTGTGATGAAGAAGGTAAGTGGCAATGAAGGAGCCAAAACATTTTTTTTTAATTTAATTCCTACTTAATTTTCTGCTGTGATCTTAATGGTTCTACAATATAAAAGTTAAATTTGGCCAGTATTAGTATATCCTAAAACTCTACCAACAACTAACTGAGTTAACTGCCACAAAGTTGAACATCCAACTCTATTAAAAATCTAGAGCTAAGCATACATATAAATTTTATGAGTTGGTGGCATAAAACATGAGTAACTTAACTCCCCAAAATCTCATACTACCCAATTTAAAAATAAGCGTCCATCAAGTTTTTGGCTGGAGTAAACAAGAAACAAGTTTATCAATCCAAGTTTTGCTTTTGGCCATGGTATATTTACTAATAGGAAAAGTAATGTTTAGAAGACCTGTAGTAAAAAAGTAAAGAAATAGCAATTTAGAAAACAAAATCATCAGCCTCTGAATAGGTAGCTATAGCGAGATCTCTTAGATGATACAACAAAGAAAACAGGAATGAAGAGAGATGTTTTAGACATGGTTTATGTCTGATTTGGGAGGAAAAAAGCATGAATTCTGTACCTCTCCAGGCCGAATCTTGACGAAAAAACTGCTACGTTTGTAAGAAATCTTCAGCACTTTAGGCCAAGGAAAGCGGTTAATTCTCAGCTTATCTTTGTAAACCAGAAGGCCACTAGAGCAGACACCAAGGATGATATCCACTCCCTCCAAGTCCTGAAAAAGAAAAGTGTTAGCATGTTCAGGCTTGAGCAAAGTGCTCAACATTCTGTTGACTACTATGAGATAATCTGAAGATATGAACAAATAAAAACATTTACAAAGCATACAATGAAAAATAAAGCTTAGCCTAATTAATCATAATCCATCTATTTTGTTTAAATCAGTCAGTCATGGCTGGGCCCGGTGGCTCATACCTGTAATCCTAGCACTTTGGAGGGCCAAGGCAGGTGGATTGCTTGAACTCAGGAATTTAAGATCAGCCTGAGCAAGAGAGAGACCTTGTCTCTACTAAAAATAGAAAGAAAAAAAAAATGACTAGCTAGGCATCGTAGCAGGCCCCTGTAGTCTCCAGCTACTTGGGAGACTGAGGCAAGACAATTGCTTGAGCCCAAGAATTTGAGGTTGCTGTGAGCCATGATAATGCCACAGCCCTCTAACCAGGGCAACAGAGTGAAACTCTGTCTCAGAAAAAAAGAAAAAAATCAGCAGTTATGACTTTCTAAAAGGCCAGAGCTTACAGCTATGTACATTACCAAATATACACCCATAATTATAATTCTTTTTTTTATGATAAAGTGGCATATCCCTCCAGGAATCATGTTAAGTATAGGAGTTGACTCTATTTTTGTATAAACTCAGTATAAGGGAATTTCAGGTTCTTATAAATAATTGACATTAAGTATGTTAAATTAAAAATATGATCCCTAAGCCAAGAAGGAATATTAAGGCAAAATGAAGTCATATTTACATGCCTCTTTAGTAAAGAAATTTTTTGTTTTGGTTTGTTTTTGGAGACATAGTCTCACTGTGTACCCTAGGTAGAGTGCTGTGGCATCAGCTGTTCTCGCAACAACCTCAAATTCCTGGACTCAGGCGATTGCCATGTCTCAGCCTCCTGCTTAGCTGGGACTACAGGCGCCTGGCTAACTTTTCTAATTTTAGTAAAGATGGGGTCTCACTCTTGCTTAGTTTTCTCAAACTCTTGTCCTCAGGCAATCCACTTACCTTAGCCTCCCAAAGTTCTAGGATTATAGGCATGAGTCACAGTGCCTAGCCTATTATATTTAAAAAACTAAATATATAATATTAATCATCTATGTTTGTAACAGAAGAAAAATAAATTTTGCTTAAGTTAATCTCTCTAAATGAAGATTAGTTTAGCTAAGGAATCAAAACCCAGAGTTAAGTGCTTCTTGACTATTTTTTTTTCCAAAAATGAGTATAGAGAAACAAATTAGTGCCTACATGTGTTATGTACAAACATAACAGAGAAGAAGAAATTATATACAGTTCCAATTCAGTGACTATGTAACTGAGAATTTCCCAGAAGATGCTCTCTTAAATTTTTAAAGCCTGTGGTTATCTCTTTCCCTCTTAACGACATACTTTGGAGAAACAATTTGCTTTACAACATTTGGAAAAGGAACATGCTGTCTGATTCCTTCATTCTTGAACTAACACCTGCTTGAGCTCACAGGTTGGAGACCAGCCTGGGCCAGAGTGAGACCCCGTCTCTAAAAATAGCCAAGCATTGTGGTGGGTGCCTGTAGTCCCAGCTACTTGGGAGGCTGAGGCAAGAGAATCACTTAAGCCCAGGAGTTTGAGGTTGCTGTGAGCTGTGAAGCCATGGCACTTTACCGGTGACAAAGTGAGACTCTATCTTAAAAAAAAAAAAAGTAAAACCTAACAATTTCAGTTCTAAAAATACATCTAATCTTATGTACTGATCTTATTACCCTTTACTTTAGAGATTCATAGAAGTTACAGTACTTAGCCCAAAACAATCCAGAGCAACATCTTAAGAAAAACCACTAACATGCAATGGAATTTTATTAAAATTAAGAGACTTTAAATAAGGAAAAGACTATCAGATATTCAGGTTGAGAGAATCCTGAAAAGTCACTTTAGTCCAATCACATACCAGATGCTTAAATGTCCTTTTCTAAATTCCTATGAAGTGTCTGGTTTGCCTATTTTGGAATACTTCCAGCAATAGGGAGCTCATTACCTACTGAGGTAGACCAACCCATCTTTGAACAGATCTATTAAAAAATTTGTCAAGTTGAGCTAACAGTGTATTTCCTTATAGCTTCTATTTTACTATCTCTAGGTTTATTATCTTAGAGCCACAGTAAAATCCCTACTTCGCATAACACTCCTTTAAACGCACAAAGACAAATATTACATCTTACCCAAACTTTCTCTTTTGTTTGTTTGTTTTTAGCTGGGGCTGGGTTTGAACCTGCCACCTCCAGCATATGGGGCCAGCACCGTACTCCTTTGAGCCACAGGCGCCGCCAACTTTCTCTCTCTCTTTTTTTTTTTTTTTTAGGCTAAGTATTCCATTCCTTTGATTGCGTTTCATTAGAAACAGGTTTTGAGTCTCCTTATCATACATCCTAGTTACGCTCTTCTGAATGAGCCTCACATCATCCCCTTGAGAGCCCTTTCTCCCACAACCTCCTCAACCCTCACGGCAATTTTTTTTTTTTTTTTTGAGACAGAGTCTCAAGCTGTCACCCTGGGTAGAGTGCTGTGGTGTCACAGCTCACAGCAACCTCAAACTCTTGGGCTTAAGCAATTCTCTTGCCTCAGCCTCCTAAGCAGCTGCCACAATGCCCAACTATTTTTCCGTTGCAGTTGTCATTGTTGTTTTAGCTGGTCCAGGCCGGGTTCAAACCCACCAGGCTCAGTGTATGTGGCCGACATCCTACCCACTGAGCTATGGGCACTGCCCTCCCCAGCTATTTTAATAGCTGAATATAAGAATCAAGAAAATTGCCTTAAGTATTCATTCTGTTAGGTTGTATTAGGTTGAATTAGGATTAAAGCTCAAGTTTCCAGTGCCCTACCCCAGTAGTTGTTTTTTTGTTTGTTTCTTGAGACAGAGTCTCACTCTTGTTGCCTGGACTAGAGTGCCATGGCCTTACCCTAGTTCACAGTAACCTTTAACTCCTGAGCTCAAGTAATCCTCTCACCTTGGGCTCTGGAGTAGCAGGGATTACAGGCATGAGCCACAACCCTGGGCCCCCTAACCCAGTATTTTTTGAATGAGCTATAGAGGGGCATTCAGTGTGCATTACAGTCACCTGGAGACTTGTTAAACCACCCCCAAAGTTTCTGATTCAATAAACCTGGGATAGGGTCTGAAACGTGCCTTTCTAACCAATTCCTAGGTGATGCTAAATTCTGCTGGACCATAATTTGAGAACCACTAGCCTAGGCCAAGAGTTCTTAGATTTAAGCATGAATTGGAATCATTTGAGATGCTCATTAAATCTGGAGTTTAGAGCCACTCCTCCAAAGTAATTCCTTAAATCTAAGAGGAATTCAGGGATTTGCATATCTAATAAACACTCTTGGTGATTCTGATTTAGGTGATGTCAGCTGTGAAAGGGACCTTGCCACTATATTTTGAAACATAACTGCATTTTAGGAAATTTAATTTCTTTTTCTCTAGATGTTACATCTTTTGATCTTACAGTGGCTTGGACATGAAACTGTATTCCAATGTATTCTAAGGAGCACTTCAATTGATAACACTTGACTGATTCAAATAATACACTTAAAATTTTAAGAAGATCTCTTCTGAATGTTGTAAAATACCCTAGATTGATTTTGAATGTTTCTATCCCAGAATGATTTGAATAAAATATCCTGGATGTTTGTGAGAAGTATTATATGACACAGACATGATACATGCATAACAAACCTCTGCCATAAAATGCATATACATGATAATAAAAAGGCCAAATTTATCATTACCTTTGCTTTATGAAGATCAACTCCATACATAGACAACTTTTTGGCATTCTCAAGAAATTCCAAGTCAGCTTGAGCTGGAGTCATGGACCTTTGATAAAATAAAAATAAAAACTCTTTCAGTATCATAGTGTCATCATTTAGAGTAATAACATTTGTGTATTTATTGTGCTTTACTTATATACAGTATATACCAATATGCATGTAAGATATATTTCAAAGGACAGGCATGGTAGTTCACACCTATAATCCTAGCACTCTGGGAGGCCAAGGAGGGTGGATTGCTTGAGCTCAGGATTTCAAGATCAGCCTGAGCAAGAGCTAGACCCCATATCTACTAAAAATAGAAAAATTAGCTGGGTGTTGTGGCAGACACCTGTAGTTGCAGCTACTCAGGAGGCTGAGGCAAGAGGATGAGTTGAGCCCAAGAATTTGAGGTTGCTACGAGCTATGACACCATGGCATTCCACCCAGGGCAACAAACTAAAACTCTTGTCTCAAAAAAAAAAAAAAAAAAGATGTATTTCAAAGTCCTGTAAGTAAGTTATTATGGAATAAGACTCTTACCACTACCTGCATCTAAATAACTAAAATATACCTTAGAAAAAAGTATCTTTCAGAAACGAAGTCACCAAAAAAAATCAGAAAAATTTTTTAAATTCAATTTAATAATTCCCTTATAAAGCCCCCTCATCCACCTTCAGTTCTGTCCCACTCTCCCTTCTCTTCAGCCTTTCGCTCCAACACACATAAATTCCTCCCACTAATTTTTCTTGCTAAAATGATGACCAAATTAAATCCTCTGAGGGCATGGTGCAATTTACAATATCCTCCTAGCTGCCCTTTTCTATCCATAACCCTTGAATCAAATAATTATGGAAATTAAATAAGAGGGCAGCAGACGTTACTTAACTGGAGACTGTTAATGGGGGCAGCCTTGACGAAAAGAAAATTTCAAGTAACAGATGGTGTCCTGCCCACTGATCTAAACAAAATAAATTGGTTAACAGAAGCAGATAGATAACAGGGCTGCTTTCTCTGTTATTAAGATGTCTTCATTACCAGGCATATAATGAATTAGATTTGTTTGAAAACAGTCTCACTGTCTAAACATTCACTGTGATGGTCTTTCCTTCTCCTACATAAGTTTCTTCTATTTTGAAATGTGCTCATAAGCTAAGCAGTCTGTAGAGCTTTTAAGACAAAAATATCATTCCTAATGCGGCCTAATTCAGATCAATCAAGTACAACTGCAGCCACACCCACTAAGAAAAACATGTAAATGCCAGTTTCCCATAAACTACCTCAAGCTATAGAAAGCAGCAGGGGTCTCTTAACAAGGAAAAGTCACTTCTGAACCCATCTGTCTCATTAAAAAGGACAAAGGATTCCTTAAAACCACCACAAATCAAAAGAACAAAAAAACCCTCAGGAGATCAGCTGTAAATCTGTTAATGACTAAACTTCTTTCCACATACTCTAAAGCATCACACTTGAATTCTATTTATTAATGGAAAGGAGAATGGGAAAATTAACTCCCATGCAAGACTGTATATTCAAGACATTAAAAAATATCTCCGAAAAGTTTTATAGTTAAACATTTTTTTCCCATAGAAGTTATACAATTTTTTTTTTTTTTTGAGACAGCCTCAAGCTGTCACCCTGGAGAGAGTGCTGTGGCATCACAGCTCACAGCAACCTCCAATTCCTGAGCTCAAGCGAGTCTCCTGCCTACGCCTCCCAAGTAGCTGGGACTACAGGCGCCTGCCACAACACCTGGCTTTTTTTGGTTGCAGCCGTCATTGTTGTTTGGCGGGCCCAGGCTGGATTCGAACCTACCAGCTCAGGTGTATGTGGTTGGCGCCTTAGCCCGTTGAGCCACAGGAGCCGAGCCGGAAGTTATACAATTTTCTAATAAGGTTACTCTCAGTTATTTTACTTTTACTTTTTTTTTTCCAGACATAGTCTCGTTCTGTCACCCAGGCTGCCGTGCAGTGGTGCAATCACAGTTCATCATAGCTTAGAACTTTGGGGCGAAAACAATCCTCCTCCTATCTCAGAACAGGTGTGTTCCACCCACACCAGACTAATTTAAATTTTTTTTGTAGAGATGGGGTCTTGTGATATTGCCCAGGTTGGTCTCAAACTCCTGGCCTCAGGAATCCTCCTGCCTCAGCCTTCCAAAGTGCTGAGATTGAGCCACTGTGGCCAGCTGTTTTTCTGTTGCTACTATCAATGGGATGAATCTTAGCATTTTGGAGCGGGAATGGAATGTGAATATTGCAGAGAACAACATTTTGCTGCTGAAGAAACAGGTCCTGAGGAATCACATGGTCATGGGCAGGTAAAAACTCTTAGTCTAAAGCAGCCCTTAACTCGGGACTCTAGTCATACGTGCTAAAATCTTGGCTCTGATACTTATGAGTGGTCAGCCAGTGTCTCCCTCAATCGCTATGAAGAAAGAATCATCATAATGCCTATTTCCAGATACCAGGAAAGGCAATGAATTTTTTTGTCTTTGTTGAATCAATGAATATGACTTTTAGGATCAAATGAGATAAAGGTTGTTAGAACTGCTTTCTAAATTGCCTGGCACGGTGGCTCACGCCTGTAATCCTAGCACTCTGGGAGGCCCAGGCAGGTGAATTGCTTGAGCTCAGGAGTTTCACACCAGCCTGAGCAAGAGGGAGACCTTGTCTCTAAAAAACAAATTAGCCAGGCATTGTAGTACTGAAGGTGACAAAGTAAGAGTTTGTCTTTAAAAAAAGCTTTATATTCTGATAATCCAGTGGTCCATTTACACACAGATCATAAAATAAAATTAGGAGAAATAATTTGGATCACTTGAAGACAAAATTGAAAACACTAATAAAACAAGCATGATAAAATCTTCACTGACTCCTTCAGGTTGCTGTGAGCTGTGATGCCATAGCACTTTACTGAGGGCGACAGCTTGAGACTCTGTCTCAAAAAAAACCAAACCAAAACAAAAAACTTCCTTGATAGTTAAAAATAGTATTTATATTTGAAGTTTGACTAATGCTTTATAATTTCTTATATAATTTTTAGCCAGGTGCAGGGGTGTGCACCTGTAGACCTAGCTACTTGGGAGGCTGAGGCAGGAAGACCACTTAAGGCCATGAGTTTGAGTCCAGCATGGGTTACGTAGACAGACTGTCTCTAAACTCATCTATCGGAGGCCACAGTGTGCACAGTGTGCAATGACTGTGCCTGTAAATAGCCACTGCATTCCAGCCTGGACAACATAAAGAGACCCTGTCTTTAAATTAAAAAAAAAATATATATATATGTATATATATGTGTGTGTGTGTGTATATTTTAAAGTTTTGAAATAATTATGTTTCCTAAAAGTTATATGTAATACATGTAATTTTTTCCTGAACCACCTGAGAATAAACTGCAACCTAATGACCTATCGCTCTGAATACTTTTACTACAAACTAAAAATCTGTCCTACAAACAAGAATACTCTTGTACATAATCCCAATACAACATACACCAAGGCTGGAAGGTTCAAACCTGGCCTGGGCCAGCTAAACAATGACAAAAAATACAAAAATACAAAAAAAAACAATGACAAAAAAATGCAACAAAAAATAGTTCGGCATTGTGACAGGCACCTGTAGTCCCAGCTACTTGGGAAGCTGAGGTAAGAGACTCGCTTAAGCCCAAGAGTTAGAGGTTGCTGTGAGCTGTGATGCCATAGCACTCTACCGGGGGCGACACAGTGAGACTCTTTTCTCAAAAACAAACAAAAAAAAACCCAAGAAATTAACATTGATACATTACTGCCATATAACGGTCAGACCTCCCAAAAGTGTACCCAGTTATTGCAGAAGGATCCAGTTTAGCATCATGAGTTTCATTTAGATTTAGTTCATGTATCTTCAGGCTTCTTCAGTCTGGAATGACTTCTTAATCTTTCTTTCACTTTTAAAACCTCAACCCTTTATAAGATTACAGACCAGTTATTCTGCAAAATGTCTTACAATTTGGGCCTCTGTGAGCTGATTCATGTGATGCGTCTTTGACAGAAACATCACAGAAGTGGTGCTATACTCTCACTGCATCTATTAAGTGATACATAACTTCAATTTGTCCCTTTGTGTGTAATGTTCATTTTAAAAGGCGAAAGATTTATACGATCTGAAGAGAAACCAGAGTATAGTAATGTTCATTTTAACCTCTGATATCTTCCAGGTTTCTCTTCTGTGAAATTCCTCTTTAACTCTTTGTAATTAATAAGCACTTTGTGGAAATATCCTGTTCCTTAATCAAACTTTGAATTTATTCACTTATTTATTTGTATCAGTATGGACTCAAGAACCCTTGCCTTATTGAATGTAATACAATTAATTCTTTTCTTTTTTCTTTTAGAGACAGGATCTCACTCTGTTGCCCAGGCTAGAATGCCATAGCATATCACAGTTTACTGTAGTCTTGAACTCCTAGGCGTAAGTGATCCTCCTGAGTAATGATAACTACAGGTGCATGCCACCATACTTGGCTAATTTTTAATTTTTTTGTAGAGATGGTGTCTTGCTATGTTGTTTGGGCTGGTCTTAAATTCCTGGCCTCAAGTGATCCTCTGGCATTAGCCCCTTGAGTAGCTGGGATTACAAACTCTAGCCACTTTATTTTATTTTTATTTATTTAGTTTTTGAGACAGTGTCAAGCTGTTGCCCTGGGTAGAATGCTGTGGCATCACAGCTCACAGCAATCTCAAACTCTTGGACTTAAGCAATCCTCTTGCCTCAGCCTCCCAAGTAGCTGAGACTACAGGCACCTGCCACAACGCCTGGCTATTTTTTGGTTATAGTTATCATTGTTGTTTGGTGGGCCCAGGCTGGATTCCAAACCGCCAGCTCCGGTGTATGCGGCTGGCGCCCTAGCCACTTGAGCTACAGGCGCCAAGCCATAGCCACTTTATTTTAATACTTAAATTGGTCCAGATTGGGTTAGTGGGACTCTCCCAAGCTGAAGTCTGTGTCCTTCTGACCATTTCCCATCATTTCTTGAGTTCCTCTTTCTGCCACAATGTAAAATAACAGTATGTATGTCGTAAGTACTTATTTACATTTATATTTCTGTATGTATGTATCTAAATACATAGTAGAACCATCAGTTCCCACTGAAATCTCTAGTTTTAATGCACTACCACAGGAGTCATTTAGTTTCTTTTTCCATAACTCATAGCTCCTCTCATTGACAGTGAGAAACCTGACTCTAATGATCCTGAACATATTGACTAATTTGGTCGATCTCCTTGTATATAACCAATCTCTCATTACTGCCACTGACTGACACTTTCCCCATGTGCATGCCCCTTCTTACCCTGCTTGGAGTCTGAGCTGCTCCCCATACATGGATGCCCTCCTTACCTCACTTGGGTTCTGACTCCTGGTGTTAGATCACCTCTTCCATGGACACCTTCTTCACTCTGCTCAGGCTTTGACAATCTGCATCAGGTACCACCCACGTAGATGCCCTCCACACCCTACACAGACCTTACTTCCACATGGATACCCTTCTCCCTCTGCTTGGCCTCTAAAACCTACCACTAGGCATCCTTGCAAGATCACCATCCTCATCCATTTGAGCTCTAACTCTTCAAGCCAAGATACACCCCTTACCCCAGGGGATGCTCCCCATCCTGCTTAGGCCTCAATGTCTGAAGCTAGCCTGCCCCTCTGCATGGATGACTATCTTGTTCTGCTCAACCTAATGTTCCTAGAACGCTTTTTCCGATTATTAAAAGTCATACACATTTATTGTATAAAATTTGGAAAATAACAGTAAGAGCACAGAAAAAAAGGAAAGTCTCCCATAATCCTACCACCCACAGACATCTATGCATGTACATACAACACACATATTTTACAAGTTAAATTGACAAATTAAAACAAATTATTTTTCACCTTAAAATTTTAACGCTCAAAGTTTTTCCTAAAATTTCTAAGAACTGTGAAAGTTATGATAAACAGGCTGAGAAAAGATTAGATACCTCTAAACCCCTAAGAGTACCATCTTTAATTTATTCAGTACCACCTAATAATTTACTACTTGTAAGTACTGCAGCTTACAGAAGTACCTAAATAGGGAGTACTGGCACTAGTTAACTCTTGCTCATTAAAAAGAACATACAACAAAATTTCCCTGTATTTATTTATTTCAAGCAAATGGGGTCAGGATAGAGCCATTCAGTGAGTTGCAGGGCCACATCATAGCCTTTTTTTTTTTTTTTTTTTTTTGTGACAGAGCCTCAAGCTGTCGCCCTGGAGAGAGTGCTGTGGCATCACAGCTCACAGCAACCTCCATTTCCTGGGCTCAAGCGAGTCTCCTGCCTCTGCCTCCCAAGTAGCTGGGACTACAAGCGCCCGCCACAACACCCAACCATTTTTTTGGTTGCAGCCGTTATTGTTGTTTGGCGAGCCCGGGCTGGATTCAAATCCGCCAGCGCAGGTGTACGTGGCTGGCGCCTTAGCCTGTTGAGCCATAGGCGCCGAGCCATAGCCTTTTATTAATGTTTGCTGTATCTCCTTATTATGATTTAAAATAATTAACTGTGTGTGGGGTGGAAACTGACACGTTTACATACCTTCCTAGTGCCCGTAAGTGGAAGGCAATTAATATTAAAGCTTGATTTGCCAGTGTAAATTTAAAGTGTTAATTATAGATTCAAAATCCCTGTCTGGGCAAAGGGCCACTACTAAGGGTTCTATTTATGTAGACAGTCTTCTGTTTGTCAAGAAGGAGGGTAGTATTTGCTAATATTGTACTTTCCAGTGACTAGTAAATGATTATGCCTCAGCTAAGTTTCTTTGGATTAGTTAAAACACCATTTATTGTACATAATGAAATTTTTTTTTTTTTTTTTTTTTTTTGAGACAGAGCCTCAAGCTGTAGCCCTGGGTAGAGTGCCATGGCACCACAGTTCACAGCAACCTCCAACTCCTGGGCTCAAGCTATTCTACTTCCTCCGCCTCCCAAGTAGCTGGGACTACAGGCGCCTGCCACATGGCCTGGCTATTTTTTGGTTGTAGTTGTCATTGTTGTTTGGCAGGCCTGGGCTGGATTCGAACCTGCCAGCTTTGGTGTATGTGGCTGGCACCTTATCCGGTTGAGCCACAGGTGCTGAACCGAAATTTTTCATTTGAGTATGTGTTTGGGAGGGTTGCAAATCTTTCCATAAAGCAGCAAGTAAATCCCAAGAACACAGACTTTAAATTTTGTAGTCATAGTGATCCATTATTGCTCAATTTTTATATACCTAACAGAACATCAAACGGACCATATCAATTTGTCCTTTGAGATTGTTTAACCTGTAAAAGTTTAAAGTATGTTAAGTTCTAGAGTAGTTCTCCAAACCCAGACTCACATTCAGTATTTCAGAATTATTATTATCTTAGCACCTACTTGAACTCTCACTATACACCATTGTACTAAGCTCATATGAATTTTGTGATTTAACAATTACAAAATTCATATTATTGCCCTAACTTTTCAGATGAGAAAACTGAAGCTTAAAGAACTTAAGTAACTTATCAAGAATTACATGCTTAATAAAGAATACAGTCTAAATTTAAAGCAAGACAGGCTGATTCCAGAGCCTATCCTTTTTTAAAAATTTTTCTTGAATTTTGTATTTGTTTTAAAATTTTTCCTAATTTTTGTTTTATTATTTATTTATTTATTTAGAGACAGAGTCTCATTTTGTCACCCTCGGTAGAGTGCCAGAGCATCATAGCTCACAGTAACCTCAAACTCTCGGGCTTAAGTGATCCTTTTGCCTCAGTCTCCCAAGTAGCTGGGACTACAGGCGCTTGCCACAACACCCAGCTATTTTTAGAGATGAGGGTCAAGCTCTTGCTTAGGCTGGTCTCAAACCCGTCAGGTCAGGCAATCCACCCACCTCAGCCTCCCAGAGTGCTAGGATTATAGGTATGAGTCACTGCATCCCGCCCAGAGCCTATCCTTTTAACTATGGTACCCTCTCGCCTAACTCAGTGGTTCTCAAACTTTTTTGGCCTTAGGACTTCTTTATTTCTTCTTTTTTTTATTTTGTAGAGACAGAGTCTCACTTTATCTCCCTTGGTACAGTGCTGTGGCGTCACAGCTCACAGCAACCTCCAGCTCTCTTGCCTTAGCCTCCTGAGTAGCTGGGACTACCGGCGGCCCCCCCCCCACAACACCCGGCTATTTTTTTTGTTGTAGTTTGGCCGGGGCTGGGTTCGAACCCGCCACCCTTGGTATATGGGGACGATGCCCTACCCACTGAGCCACAGGTGCTGCCCAGGACTTCTTTACTCTCTTAATTATTATAACAACTATTGAGGACTCCAAAGAGCTTTTCTTTACATTGCTTATACCTATTAGTATTTACTATATTAGGAAGTTTAAAACTAAGAAAAATTTGAAATACTTATTAAATTTCTTTCTTTCTTTCTTTTTTGAGACAGAGTCTCACTGTTGCCCCCAGGCTAAAATGCCATGGCATCAGCCTAGCTCACAGCAACCTCCAACTCCAACTCCTTAGTTCAAGTCATCTTCCAGCCTCAGCCTTCTGAGTAGCTCAGACTACAGGTACCCACCACAATGCCTCGCTAATTTTTTTATTTTTAGTAGAGGCAGGGTTTCACTCGTGCCCAGGCTAGTTTGGAACTCCTGAATTCTTTTTTTCTTTTTTTTTGCTTTTATTTTCAGTTGGCTTTTACTTTTCTTAGTTTCCTTGTTTGTTTTTCCATTGTCCTTCCTTGTAACATTCGCAGGCCGTTTGCCTCCCAAGTAGCTGGGATTACAGGCGCCCGCCACAACGCCCGGTGGTGTTCTTTCCTGGTGGTAGAGACGGGGTCTTTTACTCTGGCTCACTCACGCTTATGCTGGTCTCGAACTCTGTAAGCACTGGAAATCCACCCGCCTCGGCCTCCCACAGTGCTGGGATTACAGGCGTGAGCCACCACACCCAGCCAGGAACTCCTGAATTCAAGCAACCCTGCCACCTTGGCCTTTTAGGGTGCTAGGATTATAGGCATGAGCCACCCTGCCTGGCCTATTTATTAAATTTATAAAGAATAAAAACAAATCCATTATTTTTAACATTCATAACATTACTTGTGAAAAACCACAGTATTTTCTCAAAAATGTAATGAAAAGGTAACATTGTTTTACATATTTACAAATCACTTTAATGTCTGTCTTAGGAGACAGCTGGATTTTCCTGCCTTCTGCATTCAATATTAGTGCAGTATTAATATTAAGACTAATTCAATTCTACTATATTAATTTGGTGCTATATGAAGAAATCTGATCTCACATAAATATGTAATTAGAAAAGGAAAGACTGAGAATTTAAAATATTCTTCGATATTACACTAAAGCTTCAACAATGGCAGTTTCTTAAGGGTCAACTGCAATATGAAATGTAGAACGTGTCAATGAACTTTTTGAACTGTTACATTAAGATCCGCTGGTTTATCTTGCTTTTTATTTTTTTTATTTTATTTTTTTTTATTAAATCATAGCTGTGTACATTAGTACAATCATCAGTGTGCAGGTTTCATATACAATCTGAAATATTTTCATCCAACTGTTCGACGTAACCTTCATGGGATTTTCTCATTTATTATGAGAAAACATTTGTGTTCTGCATTTAGTAGGCTTCACCTGTCCCTTCTAAGATGCACCATAAGTATGATCCCACCATTTACCCTTTCTCCACCCACCCTCACCCTCTCCTTCCCTCCCTTACCCTTTTCCCCTTCTGCCTTATCTTGCTTTTTAAGAAAACTTTTTAGGAGACAGGGTCTCTGTCACTCAGACTCGAGTGCAATGGCATGATCATAGCTCATTGCAACGTTAAAATCTGGAGCTCCAGGGCTCCACCCACCTCAGCCTCAAACCGCTAGGACTATAGGTGCATGCCTCCACACCCATATCTTTTTCATTTCTGGTAGAGAGACAGGGTCTTGCAATGTTGCCCAAGCTGGTCTAGAACTCCTGGGTTTAAGCAATCATCTAGCCTAGGCCTCCCAAAGCACTGGGATTACAAGCATGAGCCACTATACCCAGTCTATCTTGCATTTTGAATACATTTTTTTTATTCATGCATGATTTTGTAACATTGTGCATTGTTTATCTGAAAAATACTGGCTCAGCAAGTTACGTAAATCTTCCAAATGTTGACACATTTCATTATACAATAAATGTATAAGAAAAATCACATTCATTAAAATCACTATTGCCCTTGGCAGAAAATGTCTTTAAGTATTTAAAAGCTGTCACGATAATAGTGGCAAATAAAAGTTTTTATTTTAATTTTAATTTTTACTTTAAAACATGAATTTTGTCATTATCAACAAATACTGTCATTTGCTTTCTAAAAGCACCAGCTCATTCGTTTTTTAGAAAATGAATGACAAGTAACTCTGACTGAATAATCATAGTTTGTCAGTTATTTTTTTCCAGGAAAAAACAGTGTTTATAGAAAAGATGGTTAATTCAGCTCATAATTCAAATTACACAAGTAATTTTCCTTGAAACAACTACTGTACTTCAGTATACAGCAGAAATATTTTATGCATACATCTCATTTAATCATGCAGAATATTATATAGAAATGTATTCAATAGCCGGGCGTTGTGGTGGGAGCCTGCAGTCCCAGCTACTCGGGAGGCTGAGGCAAGAGAATCACTTAAGCCCAAGAGTTTGAGGTTGCTGTGAGCTGTGATGGCATAGCACTCTACTGAGGGCAACATAGTGAGACTCTGTCTCATTAAAAAAAAAGAAGAAGAAAGAAATGTATTCAAGATTTAATAAAATTAACACTGTTTATTGCTTCATTAAGAAAATTCTTGGGTAAATTGGCCTTTTTTATTTTTTAACTGCAAGTATATGTTGATGAATAACATAATGAATGCCAGTACAGTTTGGTGCAAATGCCTTGATTTGTGCTTCACCCATTTCAACACAGTGAAAAAGGCAAATATCTTAGCATTATTATTATTATTTTTTGAGACAGAGTCATACTATGTCACCCTCAGTAGAATGCCATGCTGTCACAGCTCACAGCAATTTCAAACTCTTGGACTTAAGTGATTCTCTTGCCTCAGCTTCCCAAGTAGCTGGGTCTACAGGTACCCACCACAATGCCTGGCTTTTTTTTTTTTTTCCTTGAGACTGAGTCTCACTATGTCATCCTCAGTAGAGTACTGTAGCATCACAGCTCACAGCAACCTCAAACTCCTGGGCTTAAGCAATTCTCTTGCCTCAGCCTCCCAAGCAGCTGGATTACAGGCACCCACCACAATGCCTAGCTATTTTTCTGTTGCAGTTGTTTAGCTGTTGTTCAGCTGGTCCAGGCCAGGCTCGAATCTGCCACCTTTGGCATATGTGGCTGGCACAGTAACCACTGTGCTACAGATGCCAAGCCCTGGCTATTTTTTGTTGTAGTTATCATTGTTGTTTAGCAGGCCTGGGCTGGGTCCAAAACCACCTGCCTCAGTGTATGTGGCCCGGGCCCTACCCACTGAGCTACAGGCGCTAAACCAAATTAAATAATTTTAATTGTTTCTTTCTAGTACTTGATTCTGTATATATATACATATATATAGTGTATATTTTTACATATAGATCTTTACAATCATAGTCAGAATGATTCAAAGTATTAAAAATGTATTCAAAGACAATGTAATATCCTTTAGTTAATTATTATTATTATTATTATTATTTAGAGACAGAGTCTCACTTTATCACCCTCTGTAGAGTGCTGTAATGTCACAGCTCACAGCAACCTCCAGCTCTTGGGCTTAGGCGATTCTCTTGCCTCAGCCTCCCGAGTACCTGGTACTATAGGCGCCCACCACAACACCTGGCTATTTTTGATGTTGTTGCAGTTTGGCTGAGACCGGGTTTGAACCCACCATCCTCAGTATATAGGGCCAGCGCCCAACTCACTGAGCCACAGGCGCCACCCCCTTTAGTTAATTATTAACAAATTGAAGGTGATATACTGCCTGGGCACCTGTAGCTTAGTGGCTAAGGGTGACAGCCACATACACTGGAGCTGGTAGGTTCAAATCAGGCCAGGATGCCAAACAATGACAACTACAACCAAAAATAGCTGGGCATTGTGGCAGGCGCCTGTAGTCCCAGCTACTCGGGAGGCTGAGGCAAGAGAATTGCTTAAGCTCAAGAGTTGGAGGTGGCTGTGAGCTGTGACCCCACGGCACTCTACCGAGGGTGACATCTTGAGACTCTGTTTCAAAAAAAAAAGATTTCAACCCAGCTCAGACTGACTATAACTCTTGTTTTTGATTACCGTGTTAGGATACTTCCCAACAGTATCAGTTGTTTTCATGTAAAAAGCAGCATAGTGAATAAAGACTATTAAAAATACCTTTAGGGGCACATGGGCCCTCTGAAATCTATCCATGTATATAGATCTCAAGTTAAAAACCCTTTGTCTAAAGATCTCAAAGCACCTAATACAGCATGATAACTTTTAAACCTGAAAAAAAAAGGTAAGGCAATAATAATAGCTACCATTTATGGAGCTGTACCAGGCACCGTGCTAAGTGTTGTACATACATTACATTTAATTTTCATTTTACAATGTAATGCCCATTACCCTGATGAGAAAATTGAGGTAGGGAAGGGTTAAATGACTTGTCCAAAGTTACAGTGGAGGTAAGTGAGCTCACATTGACTCTTTCCATGGCACTATGCTCCCTCTTAGGCAGATACTGAATCAATATCACATTAAGGGTTTAAACTTATTGCCAAAACAAACACAGAACAAACCCAGGAGACATATTCACCTGTATGACTTATGCAGTTCCATGACCTTTTCTTCAAGTTCCTTGGTCTGATTTGGGGCCAGTTTAAAATCACTAACATAATCCACGCCATGGAGTTCTGGGTCGTAGTCTCCCAACTCAGACTGGATGGTGTAAGAACCTAATAATGCTAAGGTTGCAAATGAGCAGGGCAGACGTCCTGCAACTATGTCCTGCCGAAGCTGAAGACACAAATAATATCTACAGCCAAAAGAGAAAAGATGTTAACATGTCAGCAACAACGACAAAATGCAGAGAGAAAAAGGAGAAAAGGGGAGAGAAAAAGGGAAAGAGAGGAAAAAATAAGGAGAAAGAAGAAAATAGGTTAAGTAAGTATGAGGTAGTATCAATAACTGTTCAATCTAAGCAGTGGGCATATATGGTAGTTTATCGTACTATAATTTCTTCCATTCTGTGTGAAATTTTTCCATATAGAAGGTTAAAAAAATATTGTAACTGTCGTACATATGTCTAGAAACAAAAAGAGGAACAATTGGAAAAGTCTGAAGGGCATAATGAAACTAATACTTCGTTAAGTATACTAAGTACCATAGACACATAAATTATCTTATCTAATCTTCAAAAAAAAACTTGTGAGGTGGATACCATTGACAGATGACAGAAGAGGAGTCATCCTCAGAGGCTTAGCTGCTCAATGCCAGAGAACAATGAAGGCTGATTGGCTCTAAAACCAGGCCCTTTCTTTTCCATCACAATGCTTTGCCAAATGTGTAGATACTATCCTTCATATACAAAGATCACATTATTTACCATGTTCAGTATGATATGAACATTGTGGTGTGTTTTTCCTCCAAGGTGAGCTAAATTGCATACAGCTTCCCACATACTATCGCCCACCTTATAAAACTAATTCCATCCGTGTGCTAAACTGTTGGGAATTCAGATTGCAGTTAAAAAAGTTCAGTCCAACAAACTAATAGAGCGCCTTAATGTGTACAGATACTTCCATCACTACAGTGTTCACACGTAAGGTCCTGACCTCCTATTGCTTAGTCTAACTGATTGAGTGGACCAATTCAGACTGTTTTATCAAACAGGAAAAGTATGTTTAAATTGGCAATTTTTATATTAATGAGAATCATATCTTTGCTTTTACCATAGCAATATGTCGAATAATATGTGTGTCAGCAATAGTTTTCTATCTATAATTAGTTACTACATACATGCCTTTTACCATAAAAGTCAGAGCAATACCAAACAAGCCACCAGAATCTTAACCTCTTCTAAAATGTAGATAATTAGCAAAGATTTTTAGGGATGCATTTTGTTTTATACATACAGATGAAGAAAGATAAGTAACTAAAGTAGTAACTCCAAAAGACAAATATTACGTGTGAAAAAGAAATAACCAGAACAATTTTTTAAGGCAGATATATGGCATCTCAACAATGTACGGTGACTAGACAACAGTAAGAAAAAAATGGTGTAGACTTTTCATAAAACTTAATAATCAGATTTTTTAAGAGTCTAGTCTATCTCCTTATTTAAGAGATATAGAAACTGAGCCTTAGAGATTATAAATTTGACTGAAACCAGAGAGCTGGCAGCAAAATCAAAATTAGAAAGTAGTTTTTGACAACTAATACTTCAATTTAACAAACATTTGCCAAGCACTTACTAATTATAAGGCTCCATGTGAGAGGCTTATGGATATAAATATGTACAGTTCTACTCTTTACAATATCTTGCTCTTCCATTTTTTGTTAATATTCTTTTTTTTTTTTTTTTGAGACAGAGCCTCAAGCCGTCACCCTGAATAGAGTGCTGTGGCATCACAGCTCACAGTAACCTCCAATTCCTGGGCTCAAGCGAGTCTCTTGCCTCTGCCTCCCAAGTAGCTGGGACTACAGGCTCCCGCCACAATGCCCGGCCATTTTTTAGTTGCAGCCGTCATTGTTGTTTGGTGGCCCGGGCTGGATTCGAACCTGCCAGCTCAGGTGTATGTGGCTGGCGCCTTAGCCCATTGAGCCACAGGCGCCGAGCCTAATATTCTTTTTTTTAGAGACAAAATTTCACCTTATCACCCTTGGTAGAGCGCGGTGGTGTCATAGCTCACAGCAACCTCCAGCTCCTGGGCTTAGGCGATTTTCTTGCCTCAGCCTCCTGCCACAATGCCCAGCTATTTTGTTAATATTCTTACAGAATCCAGTAAAAGTTATTTTCCTTAAATAGAGTAGGCTTTTTTTTTTTTAAAGAGTATAAGACTTATTTTATAAATTAAGTGGGTTCAAAGGAAGATTCAGTTCATGGGGATCATGTAGCTAATCATACATACAGTTTAAAAAGGAGATAGGAAGAAATAATAACACTGAGACTTTTAGCACTTTTGATCCCCATAAGAAGGAACATGGTGGGAAAAGAGTATAAAAACAAAAAATAAAAAGTCAGTGGAGTCATTTTACCACATGTATCTGTGTCTTGCCTTTGGAGGGTGGTATATATAAGCCCTGTCCACAGCTTGGTATTACACAGATGATAAACAAAACCAGGTCCCTGTCTGTTTACTCCAGGCAGGTCATAGACACTTGAGGCTTTCAGGTTCAATTATGTGCAAGCCTGCCTTGAAGTGACCACAGACTTTCTCTTTTAGGCTAACTAAGCATTTAATAGCTCACCATTTTTCTGTAATTCTGAATAGGGAAATACCCAGAGCTTATGAGAATTACTATTGCATGTTTATTGCTTAGTTGTTTACCTTGTTATGTCTTCTGTTAACTGTGCTGGGTCAGGTGGATAAAACTTTACATTAAATGTAAAATTCCAAGGGACGCCTGTAAAAATAAACACCAAAGAATTTCATGTTTATATGATAAAGTTTATGATTTTTTTTAACCTTAAAAAAGTCATTTCTTGACCTTAAGGCCAAGTGTAGAAATACCTCAAAATATTCTTTTCCCCTGAAAATTCTTTTTCCCCTGAAATTTTAAAATACCTTCATGCCTCATGGATAAAAAAAATTTGTCTGGCTCAGCACCTATAGCTCAGCGGCTACGGCGCCAGGCACATATACAGGAACTGGCGGGTTCAAACCTAGCCCAGGCCTGCCAAACAACAATGACAACTACAACCAAAAACTAGCCAGGCATTGTGGCTTTAGTCCCAGCTACTTGGGAGGCTGAGGCAAGAGAATTGCTTGAGCCCAAGAATTTGAGGTTGCTGTGAGCTCAAAAAAAAAAAAAAGAAAGAAAGAAAGAAAAAGAAGAAAGTTAGATAGCACTTAAGAGTTAATTAAAGCTAGAAGATCTCATTTTTTTTTTATCTGACTTATAGTTATGTTTACAAAGGATGAGAACTACAAGGCAAAATAACATGGTAAAAACCATCCTTTATGTCAACTTGTTTGTAACAATGGTTTTCAAACTATGATCTGTATGTAGTCATGTGTGCATTCCAAGAAATGCCTCTTTAGACAATTTCATCATCATGTGAACGTAAGATGGTTTAGCCTACTGCATACATGTAGACTATATGGAACATATATGTATAGGCTACAAACCTGTACAGCATGTTACTGTACTGGATACTACAGGCAGTTGGAACACAATGTTAAGTATCTGTGTATCTAAATTTATCTAAACATAGAAAAGGTGCAATAAAATATGGCATTATAATTCCACGGGACTACCATCACATATGTAGTCCATGTTGACAGAAATGTCACTATGCAGTACATGGCTGTACTACTCCGAGTGCTCAGAAGTCATTCAGGTAATTCATAAATGTTCTTTTTTGATTTTGGCATTATTTACTTGTGGTATCTATCAACAGCACCTCAAAAGCAGTCTTCTCATTAATATAGGTGAGATTAGGAGATCATTTCAGAAATAAGGATAAAAAGGCAGTATTGGTAGCTTTTATTTTACTAATATAATTATTTTTGAGACAGAGTATCACTTTGTAGCCCTTGGTAGAGTTCCGTGACGTCATAGCCCACAGCAACATCAAAGTCTTGGGCTTAAGTGATCCTCTTGCCTCAGACTCCCAAGTAGCTGGGACTATAGGTGCCTGCCACAATGCCCAGCTATCAGGCTGATCTTCAACTCCTGAGCTCAAGCAATCCACCCTCCTTGGGCTCCCAGAGTGCTAGGATTATAGGTTCAGCCACGGCACTAGGCCCTATAGGTAGCTTTTATTTTTTTATGTTTTCTATTTTTTTTTTGAGACAGAGTCTCACTTTGTCACCCTCAGTAGAGTGTCATGGCATCACAGCTCACAGCAACCTCAAACTGTAGGGCTTAAGCGATTCTCTTGCCTCAGCCTCCCACGTAGCTGGGACTACAGGCATCTGCCACAACGCCTGGCTATTTTTTGGTTGTAGTTGTCGTTTGGCAAATGTTGTTCGAATCCTGGGCTGGATTCGAACCCGCCAGCTCCGGTGTATGTGGCTGGTGCCCTAGCCACTGAGCTACAGGCGCCTAGGTAGCTTTTAGATACTACACCTGTAATAGAAATATTTTAGGCATGAAAACTACAAGAATTCAATCCCAAGACTCACACAAATGTGTTGTATTTTTGATCTACAAAGAAAATCAGAGATTATGAGTAAAGGTTAAATGGAGAATGCATTTCAATTTTTCCAGCTGAGTGCTACCCTTCAGGGTTTTTCTAGCATGACTGCTGACTTCCCAAAGAATAAGGCTTAAATTCAGCCATAATGAAATATGACTGGCTATGATGCTGACAGCTGTCATTTTGTTCAGTACTAATTGCATACTAGGCACTAAGCCAGCCCTCTTATACATTAACTCATTTACTCCTCAGAGAAACCCAAAGAGGTAGGTATATTAATGCTTTTTATATATGAAAAAACAGACATTTAGGAAAGTATACAGCTAGTAAACCCAGAGTTCTTTTACTTCAAATTTCATGCTATTGTTCTTTTTTTTTGAAACAGAGTCTCACTCTATTGCCAGGGTTGAGTACATTGGTGTACCCTACCTCACTGCAACCTCAAACTCCCGATCTCAAACAATCTTCCTGCCTCAGCTTCTTGAATAGCTGGGACTATAGGCACTAGCCACTACACAAACTTTTTTTTTTTATTTTTTGTAGAGATGGGGATCTCACAATATTGCTTGAGTGGTGCTTCTGCCTCAGCCTCCCAAGGTACTAGGATTATAGGCATTTTAACCACTGAATTCTACTATCCTCCTACAAATATTTATCTCTCATACCCAGAACCAAGAAAATAAACAAAACTAAAACTTAAGCTAAGAGGAGGGAGATTGGTAAACCTCAGAAGAAGGTCTAAATGGGTAAGTCTGAGTCTGACAGAAATTAAAAACAAACAAACAAAAATGGGCGGCACCGGTGGCTCAGTAGGTAGGGCACCAGCCCCATATACTGAGGGTGGTGGGTTCGAACCCGACCCCAGCCAAACTGCAACAAAAAAATATCCGGGCATTGTGGCGTGCTCCTGTAGTCCCAGCTACTTGGGAGGCTGAGACAAGAGAATCACTTAAGTCTAGGAGTTGGAGGTTGCTGTGAGCTGTGGTGCCACAGCTCTCTACCAAGAGCGATAAAGTGAGATACTGTCTCTAAAAAAAAAAAAAAAAAGGCTAGGCACTGTAGCTCAAGTGGCTAAGGTGCCAGCCACATACACCAGAGCTAGCGGGTTCAAATCCAGCCTGGGACTGCCAAACAACGACAACTACAACCAAAAAATAGCCGGGCATTGTGGCGGGGGTCTGTAGTCCCAGCTACTTGAGAGGCTGAGGCAAGAGAATCACTTAAGCCCAGGAATTGGAGGTTGCTGTGAGCTGTGATGCCACAGCACTCTACCCAGGGCAACAGCTTGAGGCTCTATCTCAAAAAAAAAAAATAATAATAATAAAAGCAATCTTATGTATATTTAAGTATACATAAAATATATGTATGTAAAATTAAATTATGTATTATGTATTATGTAATTATGTATGTATAATATACGTATTTAAATTTAAAAATTTAAAAATATAAAAACATAGATTGAAAGAATCACCCTAAATTTATGATAATAGATTTCTAAGGATAGGATAGGGGATGGAACTGGGAGGAAAATAATAGACAAACCTTCTCTTATTTTTTTTTTGAGACAGAGCCTCAAGCTGTCACCCTGGATAGAGTGCCGTGACATCACAGCTCACAGCAACCTCCAATTCCTGGGCTCAAGCGAGTCTCTTGCCTCTGCCTCCCAAGTAGCTAGAACTGCAGGCGCCCGCCACAACGCGCGGCCATTTTTTGGTTGCAGCCGTCATTGTTGTTTGGCAGGTCTGGGCTGGATTCGAACCCGCCAGCTCAGGTGTACGTGGCTGGCGCCTTAGCCCGCTGAGCCACAGGCGCCAAGCCAAACCTTCTCTTATTTAAGTAAATATACATTTAAAAAACTTTAAGAGATGAAATACATTTATATATATTGACATGGAGAATACTCCAAATTATGTTAGCCAAAAAAGATTAGTTGCATATTTATAATAAAATATACACACCCATGTATGTATGTCTACATATATTCAGACCATTTCTGGAAAGAACACAAGAAATTAGTTACCAAGGTTGCCTCTAGGAAAGGAAACTTCAAGACAAGGACAAGGGAAGAAGGGAAATTTTTACCTTGTACCATACCCATCTGTATCTTTTAATCTTATACCATATATTTACAGTTTCAATTTTAAAAACTATGTATAGTAAACTTGTTTTTTGAGATTGGGGTTTTGCTATGTCACCAAGGCAGGTAGGTCCCAGACTCCTGCCTCAAGCGATCCTCCTATCTCCTCTTTCTTGGTAGCTGGGACTATAAGCATGTGCTACTGTGCACAGTTCAATTTTTTTTTAAAGAGACAAGGTCTCGCTATGTTTCCTAGGCTATAGTTGTATTTTTGAAAAGCACAAAATATATATATATACACACATAGAAAACATCTTGCAGATTACACCAATTTAAGAGTGATTATAACCAGATGGCACAATTTAGGGGACTTTTACCTTCTCCATGATATCTTTCTATAATGTTTAAATTTTTCATAATAAGTCATAAAAAAAGGAAAAGAAACCCTTTGCAATAGATATAAGTCATCTCCTCTTTGGCATAATGAAACGTTTACATTTTGACTCCCTATTAAAGTTTTTGTAGATATCAGAGCCCCCCACCATGTTGAAGGAAGAGTTATTTTTTTTTAGTATCCAGGAATATAGATATTCTTTTTTGTTCATCATAAACTCTAAGTTAACTTTTTTTCCTGAAGAGTCTTCTTATACAACCATTTGTTCCTGAGTAATATTGAACATTAGAAGTATTTTCATTGAAAGGGGCTAGGATTAGTTTTCCTTGTTATGTCACAAATATTCTAAATATTTTTTCTCTGACTTGCATTTTTCTTTCTTTCTTTTTGTTTTTTTGAGACAGAGCCTCAAGCTGTCACCCTGGATAGAGTGTTGTGGCATCACAGCTCACAGCAATCTCCAATGCCTGGACTCAAGCAAGTCTCTTGCCTCCACCTCCCAAGTTGCTGGGACTACAGGCGCCCGCCACAACGCCTGGCCATTTTTTGGTTGCAGCCGTCATTGTTGTTTGGTGGGCCTGGGCTGGATTCAAACCCGCCAGCTCAGGTGTAGATGGCTGGCGCCTTAGCCCGTTGAGCTGAGCCTGCATTTTTCTTTCTTTCTTTCTTTCTTTTTTTTTGCAGTTTTTGGCCAGGGCCAGGTTTGAACCTGCCACCTCCAGCATATGGGGCTAGCACTCCATTCCTTGAGCCACAGGTGCCACCCCTCTGACTTGCACTTTAAAACAAGCTCCTATGGGTAGGCAGCAAATATGGAGCATTGCCAGTCCAAAGGAGAATTTTGTTTCTCTAGTTTAACAAAAGAAAGTGTTCTCTTTTAAGAAACAAATGAAAAGTAAAGTTTGATTTCTAGTGAGAGTTAATTTACTAATCATGATGACTTATAACTATTGCATTTCTTGGAAGTTTCTTCAAAACTAAACTAAACTGAAAGGATAGTCTTAATCAGGAAAAAAAGGTCTCTGCCCGTTAGCTGGCTCATTGAACTTGGTGCTGAAAAATACTAATCCATACCTTTTTCAAACTAGGAATAGTTATCCCAAGATACTAGTCTGATCAGGGTGTATGGCAGTAATATACCCTATAGGGCTTGCAGGGGTGTCGACCCTGGGGCCCACAAACTATGAGCTGATTTTGTGAGGGTACTTTTGCTTATCTGAGGTGTCAGGTATAATGAATATTATTCATAGAGCTTTTTATTTGCTAATTAGCTCTCATTAGTGTTTGTCTTCAGATAACTCTTCTTCCATCATGCAGCAGAGAAAACATAAAAGGTTGGACACCTTGGTAGACCTAAGCACAAAGCCACAATGTCAGAAGTACCAGTGGCAAGCAATTATTTTCTTCCACAGTTCCTTACACTTTAAATTTGGAGAAAGAACTGTTGAAAGGAATGAAAAGAACTATAGGAAGGAGAACACAGAAAATGTTAGAACACAATCGTCCAGAACACGTTAAAGGTAACAGGATCTGGCAGTAAACTCCTCCTAGTAGGCCACTGTAGTTTCAATCAAGATCCGTTTAAGAACTGGCTCCCATATCCTTTCTTTTCTTGTCATTGTTCATTCCCACTTTTTGTTATTGTCAATTGTTTCTATCTTCCCCAACTTTGTCTAGTTGTAAAAAAAAAAAAAAAAAAAAAAAACATCAAGATCTGACCTGCATCTCCATAGTGTCCACCTCTGCTACATTGTTCTATCATGGAATCTCCTTCTAGGGGAAGGCTTTATCTCAATTTCAAAGCAATCTCCAATAGTCAGGATTCTAAAGTGACTGACTTACAGCCAGAAATGGTTGGAAACCCTCTGACCTACTAGAAGAAAGAAAGAACTATAAAAAAAGGCTATATCCACTTACCACGAACCTGCTTTTTTATTTCTTTGGCAGAATCCAGCCACGTCTGTAAAAACAAGAAAAGGCATTCACACAGAGTTCCAAAACACATCAGCAACAGAGTCCTGGAAGCAGGATCACTACCACTTCAATAGTGCCTCCTGATCAACCTACACTTCTCTTGATACTCTTTGCATTAATTTCATAAAGCATAGTAATTTTGAGCAGAGAAACCAATGGGGAGCCAAAGGGTTGGGCTTGAATCCTGGTTCTACTACTTTGTGACCGAGTGACTTTAAGGAGCTCTATTCCTCAGTTTTCCCTTCTATAAAATGAGATGTTACTAATGCCTATCTCAGTTCTTTAAAGATTAAGGAGTTAATATATGCGTATCTCTTAGTAAACAATGAGTGTTTCAAAACTATGAGATATCATCTCACCCCAGTTAAAATGGCTTTCATCAAAAAGATAGGCAGTAACAAATGCTGTTAAGGGGTGGCACCTGTGGCTCAAAGGAGTGGGGCGCTGGCCCCATATACTGGAGGTGGCGGGTTCAAGCCTGGCCGCAGCCAAAAACTGCAAAGAAAAAAAAAATGCTGTTGAAGATGTGAGGAAAGGGGAACACTTGGAGCACTGTTGGTAGAATTTAAATCAGCATAACCACTATGAGAACAGTATGAAGGTTCCTCAAAAAACTAAAATATAGAATTACTGTAGGAGGCCAGATGTGGTACATCATGCCTATAATCCTAAGCAAGAGCAAAACCCTATCTCAAAAAAACAGCTGGCGTTGTGGTGGGTGCCTGTAGTCCTAGCTACTCGGAAGGCTGAGGCAAGAGGATCACTTGAGCCCAAGAGTCTGAGGTTGCTGTGAGCTATGATGCCTTGGCACTCTACCCACGGCAACCAAGTAAGACTCTGTCTCAAAAAAAAAACCAAAAAACAATTACTATAGGATTCAGCAATTCCACTGAATATCCAAATGAGAGGAATTGAGTATATCAAAAAGATATCTGGCCAGGAGCAGTGGCTCACACCTATAATCTGAGCACTCCAGGAGGATAAGGTGAGAGGATCATTTGAGCTCAGGAATTGGAGACCATTCTGAATAAGAGCTAGACCTTGTCTCTATTAAAAATAGAAAAATTAGACTCAGTGCCTGTACACAGTGGTTAGAGCACCAGCCACATGCACCAAAGCTGGTGGGTTCCAGCCCAGCCTGGGCCAGCTAAACAACAATGACAACTGCACCAAAATAAAAAAATAGCTGGGCATTGTGATGGGCCCCTGTAGTCCCAGCTACTTGTGAGGATGAGGCAAGACAATTGCTTAAGCCCAAGAGTTTGAGGTTGCTGTGAGCTGTGATGCTACGGCACTCTACTGAGAGAGTAGAATGATGTTTACCAGAGGCTGGGAAGTGTAGCAGGGAGTTAGGGTTACAGTGGAGGTTAGAATGGTTGCAAAAATATAGTTAGATAGATAGAATAAACAATATTTGATAACACAACAAAGTGAGTATAATAGATAATAAGTTAGGGTATACTTTAAAATAACTAAAGTAGTAAAATAGCTAAGTTCCTAACACAAAGAAATGATAAATACCTGAGGTGACAGATTCCCAATTACCCTGATTTGTCTGATTCACATGGTATGCCTGTATCAAACATCACACATACCCCATAAAGATATACAACTATTATGTACCCAGAATAATTAAAAATTTATTATTTTTGTGTGCTTTTTTATAATTAAAAAAAAATATATATATATATATATATATATATTTTTTTTTTTTTTTTTTTGAGACAGAGCTTCAAGCTGTCACCCTGGGTAGAGTGCTGTGGCATCACAGCTCACAGCAACCTCAAATTCCTGGGCTAAAGCGAGTCTCTTGCCTCCGCCTCCCAAGTAGCTGGGACTGCAGGCGCCCGCCACAACGCCTGGCCATTTTTTGGTTGCAGCCATCATTGTTGTTTGGCGGGCCCGGGCTGGATTTGAACCCGCCAGCTCAGGTGTACGTGGCTGGCGCCTTAGCCCATTGAGCCACAGGGGCTGAGCCTATAATTAAAAATTTTTGAACATTTTTAAAGTAAATCCTAAATAAGCATTGCTATTAATATTACTCTATAAAGACTAGTAGAGGGCTACAACCAGAATTAGATGACATCATCCAAATTTTATTTTCCTCCACTCCCTTGGTCTTCCTCAATTTTTCTACATTAGCACAGCATCTGGCACATGATTTGTATCCAGTGAATATTTCCTGAAGGAATAAATATTCTCTTTTCTCTGACTACTCTTGCCTATGTTAATCTCTTCCTTCACTGCTCTACTCAGAGTCCGCATAGCACAAGGGCAATGCTCCTCAAGCCAGGGTGGACCATGTAAAATAATGGCATTTGAAAAGAACCTCACCATTAACATCTTTCATAGGACCTTCTGAGAAATCTTTAGAGATAGACATTGCTAAATTTCCACAATTGTTTAAAAAACATTTTTATTGAATATAAGATACATACAGGAAAGTATATAAAACCGAATTACATAGATCAATAAAGCATTAAAGTGAACATATAAGAATCATAACATTACCAGCACCTTAGAAGCTCCTTCCTCTCTTGCCTCCTCCTAATCCCTCCCCTTCCTTCACCCAAAAGGTTTAAAATTGAATTTTAGTAGTATTTAGAAGTAAGGAATAAGGTATCCCCTCCTCGACCTCTACCAACAAAGGCAGAGCACAGGGTAACCAGCCTATTTGCTCTACAGAAGGAATGAGCTTGAACATCACTATTTTACATATGATTATATGCTACTTTGACTGTTAAATGGTCACTGCAACACACCATAAGCCCAAGAGTAGGGACTAGTTTCCTTTCAAACTCCCCTAGCAATTAACATAAAAGATTAAGACATATAAAGGCTGGGTATGGTGGCTCGCACCTGTAATCTTTACACCAGGACTCTGGGAGGCTAAACTGGGAGGATCACTGAGGCAAAGAGTTCGAGACCAGCCTCAGCAAAAGTGAGACCCTCTTTCTACTAAAAATAGAAAAATTTAGCTAGGAATGGCGGCAACACGTCTATAGTCCCAGGTACTTGGGAGGCTGAGGCAGGAGAACAACTTAAGCCCAGGAGTTAGAGGTGATGCCTCTGTGAGCTAGAATGATGCCACTGCACTCTAATTGGAGAAAGGAAGATTTTAAAGGCACCAACTGATAAGTTTTGTCGAACCTCTAAGAACCTTGGGTTACACTCTGCAAACTAGAACACTTTCTACTGCTACTTTCTACCTCGTTGAAGGGAATATCTCTCACCACAGTGAAGAACTTCATGTTTTCCATTATTTCAAGAGAATCTGACAGGGTAACCTCAAGCTGCCAAGTTCCTTCGAGGTATTCTATGTGCCGTTGTATCATTCTGGAGCTAGAATTCCCACCAACTTATCAGAGAATGGACAAACCCAGTTTGGAGTCAATCACATGAAGACTCCAAAGTATAAAGAAGAAATTACTATTGTCTCAGTTATCTAAACCTCCAAATCAAAATTAAAAAAACAAATCCTTCTGTAGATAATAAAAATCAATGTGTATAAAAACAGGTAATTTTATTCTCAATTTAAGTGATTTTATTCCCAGCATTTTATTTTGCCAACAAATATTCGAGAAATGCTTCCATGTGCTAGGCACTGTAGTGCCAAAAAAGGATTCAGAAATGGCATTTGTTCTCAAGGAACTGACATTCTTTTTATTTTTTTCTTTTTTGAGACAGAGCCTCAAGCTGTCACCCTGAGTAGAGTGCCCTGGCGTCATAGCTCACAGCAACCTCCAGCTCAGGCTCAAGCGATCTTCTTGCCTCAGTTTTTCTATTTTTAGTAGAGGTTGGGTCTCACTTTGGCTCAGGCTAGTCTTGAAGTCGTAAGCTCAAGCAATCCACCCACCTCTGGGAGGCCGAGGATTACAGGCGTGAGCCACCGTGCCTGGCCAAGGAGCTGACATTCTGAGGGGAGAAGTGAACAATGAACAGTTAATTTGTCTGTTCTAGGGGTGATAATTACTATGACAGAAACGTGTGACAGTGCTCTGAGAGTGTACAGAGTAGTCGGAGGGCACAGAGGATGTACACCAAAAGGGATCAGAGGGCGGATAGGAAATGTTTCTGAAAAGAATGTTTGAGGATCTAAACTGAATCTTGAGGACAATCTAGTCAGCCAGGCAAAGAAGAAAAGGAGGTAATTAGAAAGGCACCGAAATGTAAGAGAGGCTACAATACACCCAAGGTGCTGTGTGGAGCGCAGCATGGCGGGAGCACAGAGGTAAGGAGAAGGAGAACGGAAAGAAGAGTAAGGGCCAGATCACGGAGGGCACTCAGAAACTTGGACCTTATCAAGTCTAGGCAAGTGGGAGCTATTCAAAGATTGTAAATTAAAAAGTGACATAAATTACAGGAAGCATAACTCCAGACAGGAAAACCAAGTAAAAGGCTGTTGTTGAGAATGATAATTGTGGTCTAGCAGAATATAATGGTTAAGAGCACAGGCTTTAAAGTCAGACAGTCTTGAATTCCAATCCTGTCCCAATCTCACCGTTTATCAGCTATGTAATCTTATGTAAGACAGTATTTCAGAGGGTCAGGCACAGCGGCTCACGCCCGTAATCCTAGCATTCTAGGAGGCCGAGGCAGGTGGATTGCCTGAGCTCACAAGTTTGGGACCAGGATAAGCCAGAATGAGACCTTGTCTCTAAAAAAAATAGCCGGGCATTGTGGTAGGTGCATATAGTCCCAACTACTTGGGAGGCTGAAGCAAGAGAATCCCTTGAACACCAAGAGTTTGAAGTTGCTGTGAGTGTTGACGCCACATCACTCTACTCTAGGGCGACAAAGTGAGACTCTGTCTCAAAATAAAAAATAAATAAATAAATAAATAAAATAAAATAAAATAAAATAAAATAAAATAAAATAAAATAAAAAAAAAATCACCCAGGGAGCATGTAGCAGATTGAAAACAAAGAAACTAAAGATAAAACCTTTGGGAAAACCTGCATTTAAGGGATGAAAGAGAGTAAAGAGCTAAGAGAGGCTGGGTATCCCTAGCTCAGTGGTTAGGGTACCGGCCACATGCTCTGGGGCTGGTAGGTTCGAACTCACTGGGCCTGCTAAACAAACAAACAAAAAAGAAAATAGGGCGATGCCTGTGGCACAAAGGAGTAGGGCACTGGCCCCATATACCAGAGATGGTAGGTTCAAACCCAGCCGTGGCAAAAAAAAACTGCCGGCCAAAAAAACTACAAAAAAAAACTGCCAGCCAAAAAAACTGCAAAAAAAAAAGAAAGAAAGAAAAATAGCCGGGCATTGTAGCAGGTGCCTATAGTCCCAGCTATTAGGGAGATTGAGGCAAGAGAATCACTTGAGCCCAAGAATTTGAGGTTGCTGTGAGCTATGACACCATGATACTCTACCAAGGGTGACAAAGTGAGAGTAAGTCTGTCTCAATAAAAAAAAAAAAAAAAAAAAAACTAAGAGATAAACTGGGAGTGGCTAAAGTGATAGTAGGAAAACAGGAGAGACTGGTATATCACAGAATGTAAAAAAACAGGAAAACAGGAAATCTTTCAAGGATGGAGTAATTAAGACCATCAATGCTACAAAATGGACAAGTAACATGAGGATGAAAAACTGTCATATTTTTCTTGGCAAGAGCAATTTCAGCAAAGTGATAAGGGTAGAAATCAAAATGCAGGTTAAGTTATACCAAATGTTGATGAAAATGTTGCAGAGCTTATTCTCTCCCTCATTGCTAGTGGGAGTGTAAGTTGGTAAAACCACTTATGAAAACTGTTTGATAGTATCTGCTAAAGCTGAGCATATGCCTTTTCCAGGAACACACCCAAAAGAAAGGTATATGGCAAGATGTACACCAAAAAGCATGTACAAGAAGGTTCCTAGTGGCAATATTGATAAACGCCCCAAACTATAAACAAGCCAAATGTCCATCAATGGTAAAATGCATAAAGTGTGGTACAAACAACGATGAAAATGATAATGAGAATAACTATTGCTATTTGGAACAACATGAATGAGTTTTGAAAACATGATAATGAGCAAAAGAAAATTAGCCAGACTTAAGAGAATATACTGTATCATCTTATCTAAAGTTTAAAAGCAGGAAAAACTAATTGATGGTGATAGATCAGGAAGAAGTTAGTTTTGACAAGGGGTGGGAAGAGTACCAACTGGTAATAACAGGTAAGGGACACAAAAGGGAGTTCTGGCAATTTTTTTTTTTTTAAATCATTGGAGAGTTTACACAAAGGTGTTCACTTTGTCAAAATTCTTTGAGATGTGTATGTATGATTTACATGCTTTCCTATATTGTGTTATACTAACAGGTAGAATTCTGGGCTCAAGGGATCCTTCTGCCTCAGCCGCTTAAGTAGCTGGGACTATTGACAAGTGCCATCATGTCCAGGTAATTTTTTCTTTAATTTTTGTAGACAGGTTCTCACTCTAGCTCAGGCTGGTCTTGAACTCCTGGACCCAAGCAATTCTCCCGCCCCAGCCTCCCAAAGTGCTAGGATTTACAGGAATGAGCCACCACACCCAGCCTCCTGGTGTACATCTTCGTTCACTCAATTGAACTATTATAGGTCTCCCACATGCTCTTCTATTTCAAAATACAGTCTCATATGTTGTTTCTTCTACTTGGAACACTCTGTCCCCATCCCTTCATCTGGAAGATTCCTGACTACCTCTTATAATTCAGATCTTGTGTTACCTTCTGCAGAAAACCCTTTCTAACTCCCTGTTTATGTGAGTGCCCATCTTATTTGCAGTGTCCTCTAGTCAGTGCGGGAGCTCCATGAGGAAACAGACTATGTCTTTTATAGCTCTGCCTTGCACAAGGCAGATACTAACTGTTCAATAAATGTTTGTGAATGAATAAACTAACAAAGAATGAAGGACTAATGTTACTGAAGTAAACCAGAATAGAAATAATAAGGTTTCAACTAGAGTAATGACATTTAAAGAGGCAAAATGAATAGAAACTTTTCATATCTTTTGCAGTGTTTATAACCTTAGGTCATATTATTCTTTTTTTTTTTTTTTTTTTTGAGACAGAGCCTCAAGCTGTTACCCTGGATAGAGTGCTGTAGCATCACAGCTCACAGCAACCTCCAATTCCTGGGCTCAAGCGAGTCTCTTGCCTCCACCTCCCAAGTAGCTGGGACTATTGGCGCCTGCCACAACGACACCTGGTCATTTTTTGGTTGCAGCCGTCATTGTTGTTTGGCAGGTCTGGGCTGGATTCGAACCCGCCAGCTCAGGTGTATGTGGCTGGTGCCTTAGCCTGTTGAGCCACAGGCGCCGAGCCATGTCATATTATTCTAAGAAAAAACTACATGCCCTGAGTTGGCCATTAGCTCCCATTATCTATATGTCCTAAAATCCCCACACACATACATAAGTGATTTATACAAATCCTTGTCTTTTTTTTTTTTTTTTTATGAGACAGAATTACACTCGATCGCCCTAGGTCGAGTGCTATGGCATCATAGCTCACAGCAACCTCAACTCTTAGGCTCAAGAGATCCTCTTGCCTCAGCCTCCCAAGTAGCTGGAACTACAGGCACTCACCACAATACCCAGCTAGTTTTTCTATTTTTTAGTAGAGACAGTATCTTGCTCTTTCTCAGGCTGGTCTCTAACTCCTGAGTTCAGAGTGCTAGGATTACAGGCATAAGCCACCGTGCCTGGCCCCTAAATCCTCATCTTTTGAGGTAAAAGATTTACCTGTAAGCCTCAGAAGTCTGTCTATCTTAATTCAAGGAATAATCATTGTTTATGCTGCTGTTAGGAAGTTGACTTCAAATCACTGTTCCAAGATAAGTTCACAGAAACTCTATAGTGCAGGTAATTATACAGCTCACTCTTTAAGTCAGCGATTCTCAACCTGTGGGTCGCGACCCACAGGACTGTGGTTGAGAACCACTGCTTTAAGTGCTAAAAAAAAGCTACACTTAAATCCACTAGTGATGCTAACCCAAATTTCCTTAGTAAAAGATTCCAAAAGTAGCCTCTCTAGTCTGTAAGTATACTTATAAAATTTATCTCAGTATTTCTAATTTGCCCACAATAAAGATATAATCATCCCCGGCACTTTCCTTCATAGCCAGTCATGAATCAATGGGAAACAATCGATCCTTTAAGATGCTTATAAACTAAAACTGATTTAATATTCAATCACACTCTTGATTTAATATTCACTCCACTCATGTTTGCTCTTTGCCTTTGAAGGTCAGAAAAAGACAATTCTGGCTATGACTGATTATCAGAGTTTATCTGACTCCAAAGATAAGAAAATTCCTCTATACAGAAAATGGAAGGAGAAAGAAGACCATATACTATTGAATTGAGTATAGTTCTAATTTAAAATTCTCATTATTTGCCAAAAGAAGTCAAGGTTTTTGCTTAGATAGGGAATTTGGTGGGAAGGGGATTAATGTGGGCGACTCTTCCCCCCGAGAAAAAAAACCCTTGATATTTTCATAAATAACTAATTCTAATCAGGAATAAAATATAAGAAGCAAATATTTAACTTATATAACTTTGATTCATAGTGGCAATAAATCTCTCACACAGGGTTATAGAAGTTTGCTTCTGACTGGTTTTCCTCTTCTCCTGCCAGCCTGTCTGGCAATAGGCCTATTATACGCAGTCAGTTGAGAGAGAGCAAGCAAGTCATTCCATATGAGAAAAAAATCAATTCAATTAACCTTCCTCCCTGCTAAATGTACCAAATTGTCTACAAACAAAACACAAAGTTCTTAAGGAGAGAAGTATATATACTAAACAAAGGACAGATCTTTACATACACAAAAAGAAGACACCAGAGATATATACAGCTCACAGGCATATACAGAGATTGGAAAAGGAAAGAAGATAAAATCTGTCTCTCACTGTATTCATATTTTCTTTCACATAATGAACTAATTCTATAGACAGGAAATTAACAAACAACAACAATAAAACCCAAGAAACAAAGATGAAATATAAAAATGAAGAAAGGAATAAGAAGCTGAAGAAAAAAATCACTTAAGAAGGGGAAGCAGGCAGGGAGCCAAAGGAGTAAATTGTATAACTTAAGAGAATGGATGTCACTCTGCCTCTGTATGCTTCAGTTTTCTCATCTGTAAAATGAAGGAAATGAGCCCCCAAAGTCTTTATAGCTCCAATATCTTTTGTGTTTTCAGAATGACAAAAAAACTTGGCTAGATGACTAACAAAGATTTGTAATATTAAATACTTTCAAATTAAATCTTTTCATGAATATCTACATACTTCCACAGGGAGTATTACTTGGAAATTTGGCTTAGTGACAGTAGACACACAGGGAATGACTGTTAAACAAAACTTAGGAAAGACCGCTATTTAAATGGAGTTCCTTCCTTGGCTCCAACAGATCAGATCGAACCAAAATGGAGTCAATCATCCTACCTACCACATATTCAAACTGAAAAGAGGAAGCAGGTAGCTTCTTCTTCTTTTTTTTTTTGCATTCATAGTATAATTTTATTTTATTTTATTTATTTATTTTTCTTTTTTATTAAATCATAGCTGTCTATATTAATGCAATCATGGGGTACAATGTGCTGGTTTCATATACAGTCTGAAATATTTTCATCAAACTGGTTAATGTAGCCTTCATGGTATTTTCTTAGTTATTGTGTTAAGACATTTATATTCTGGCTCGGTGCCTGTGGCTCAACGGGCTAAGGCGCCAGCCACGTACACCTGAGCTGGCGGGTTCGAATCCAGCCCGGGCCCGCCAAACAACAATGACGGCTGCAACCAAAAAATGGCCCAGCGTTGTGGTGGGTGCCTGT
>CAUYRH010015594.1:0-14675 GCA_963574655.1 Perodicticus potto | reverse complement strand
CAGAAATTCAAAACATCCTTAATGAATATTACAAGAAACTTTACTCTCAGAAATATGAAAATCTCAAGGAAATTGACCAATACTTGGAAGCACGCCACCTACCAAGACTTAGCCAGAATGTAGTGGAAAAGTTGAACAGGCCTGTATCATGTTCTGAAATAGCATCAACCATACAAAATCTCCCTAAAAAGAAAAGCCCAGAACCAGATGGCTTCATGTCAGAATTCTACCAAACCTTTAAAGAAGAACTTGTACCTATATTACTAAACCTCTTCCAAAATATAGAAAAAGAAGAAATACTACCCAACACATTCTACAAAGCAAATATCACCTTGATCCCTAAACCAGGGAGAGACCCAACAAGAAAAGAAACCTATAGACCAATATCACTAACGAATATTGATGCAAAAATATTTAACAAGATACTAACAAATTTCTTAAAAACACAGTGATTCAGGAAAGATATGTGAAAACTCGTGTTCTATCTAGCTTATCATCTTTAGTCATTCTTCTGGAGCACTACACACTTAGTCCTTGAGTCAGGGCCTTTGTGAAATTTTGCTGACAAGGAATTTTGTGAAATTCTACTGGCAATCAGTATGAGCCAACATATGTTGGGTACTCTGTCTCACAGAAACAAGATCCATTTGGCAGTGGTTTGGTTTTCCCAGAATTCATCATCCTCTATAGTTATCATGGTGACTCTGTGAATATTATGGGATTGGATGCTGACTGATAATCCTTTTTAAATGCTTACCTGAATTACTTATTACTAAACTAGCTGTCAAATTTTGTTGTTATTCCTTCTAGAAGTGTTACCTGCCATTGGAGTAGAGCTTTCACTTCTCTCTTATCTATTTATTAATATATTTATATATGTATTTACAAATATCTCCCCATTATTTGGGGCCCATGGGGATTGGTAGATTCCAGATAAATGTAGTTTCTGGTTGCTTTGAGAATTATTATTAAAAATATGCCTAAGTAATTCTATACCCCATACTATCACATACCATACCAAAAACACCATATTGACTTCATATTAATATTGAAATACACTAATTAAAAGCAAATTAAATAAGACAAACTTCACTTACTATAACACAGCTTTACTGTGTTATCAAAAAGCTTCATAAATGCAGTGTACAATTTTAGTTAAATGGCAGTCAATAAACTTTTTAAGTTTGCTACCATATTTTTTTAACTTCAGGTAACACTAACACTTAAAACTATTAAAGAGAACACACAGAAACTGGAAGAGTCATGCTTGAAGAGTCAGCTTACTGACAACTTGGCTGGCCAGGTCATGAGCCAGTTGCTTCAGTTCCAGATAACAAGGAGTTTACTGTATTTGTATCAGAGTCTTCTCTGTTTATGTTACTGTAAAGGAATACCTGACACTGGGAATTTTATAAAGAAAAAAGAGTTATTTGGCTCATAATTCTGCTGACTGAAAGACTGGGCATCTGCAAAAAGCCTCAGGCTGCCACCACTCACTGCTGAAGGTGAAGCAAAGCCAGAATGTGCAGAAATCAAATGGCGAGAGAGAAAGCAAGGTGTGGGTGAGGTGTAATGTCTTTTCTGACAACCAGTTCTCATAGGAACTAATAAGAGTGAGAAGTCACTAAATGACCCCTCCCAAATAGGACATTCATCCAGTCATCAGAGACCCACCCCCATGACCCCAATACCTCCCATAGGGCCCTAACCTCAAGCACTAGATGTTAAGTTTCAACATGAGGTAGGTGGGGTCAAACATTCAAACTATGGAAATCAGTAGGACTCAGAAATTCCCATGTTTCTCAAAGAATTATGCTCTGTTACTACCATTGTTTATTGCTATGGTCACGTTGTATCAGAATTTGCCAGTAAAAGCTCATTCAGTTGGCTTAGGTGACAATTTGACACATATCTAAAATATATTGAGCATTTTCTTTGCTTTCTGAGCCTGATTGTCTTCCTTTTGTAGAAAGGAAGTAATGATGCCCACTTCCAAGAATATCACTCTGAGGATTTGAAGAGAAAAAACCTGAAAGTAAAAACCTACCACATATGGCATGTGACTAAGCCTGCCAGACAACATGCAGTCAGATGAGAGGTGAGGTTCAAAAGGCTGGTTGATCATACTACATTGTGTATTATTACCCAGTATGTGTATCTGCTATGGGGATTGACATATTTTTCAATTTTTGATTTACTATCAATAATGGTGCTCTTGTTAGGTCCCTCTGGAAAAGGATATTCCTTGGTTCCTGCCTCCTAGTGTCAAGAATGAGCACTGCTGCCTAGCTGAAGGGAGTGGTCACAAATACAAAGTATTCACCAGCAACATACATTTATTACAGAACAAAACACACAAATTACAGGGAAAATACGTCTCCTCATATGAGATGGTTTCGTGTACAGGAGTGGAGAAGAGACCCTGAATTCTGAACACACACTATCAATATAGGCTAACTGAGCTACCAAGTGTGTGCCCCCTTACCCCTGGCAGGATTAGCTATTGCCTTCCGCTTTTGGGTAAGTGACAGGTAGGAATTACAAAACAAGTTTTTCAACACTCATGTTTCTTCCTCAGGAACCTTCCTGAAGAACGCATGGAGGCTGAAGTTTGCAATCCTCAGACACAGCAGCTTGCGGGGGTAAGTGGACGTGGAGGACAGGCCGTGTTTCCCTTGGCCACTGTAGGTGCTGGAGCTCCTGCTCTCCCTAGCTGTGACTCCTGCCTCTGAGGCTGGCCAGAGTGGTGCCTTTACAGTCTGCCTCTTCCCCAGAGGTGTGGGCCTGCCCTGCGTGAGCCTGGCCGTGCTCTGGTGCAGAGCACAACCTAACACTATGAACATTCCTGTATATATATTTGGATGGGCATTTATTTTTCTTTGGACCATGTACCAAGGAGTAGCATTTCTGAGTTAGGGTATGTGAATGTTCAGCTCAGTAGATGATCCTGCCAAGCAGTTTTTCAAAGTGTCTGTTCCAATGTCTATTTCCACTAGCTTTTTTGAGAGTTCTACTGTTCCACATCCTCACCAATTATTTGTCCATCTTTGGTTTTGTGTGTATACAGTGATACCTCATTGTGGTTTTAAATATAACTTCTCTGATTTAATTTCTCTGTAACTCTGTCACATCTCATTTAATCCAGAAAGGGTCCCACAATTGTTTCTTTTTAATTTTTATTTTTTTCCACAACTTTTTATTAACCATCTCATTTATTTGTTTAAAAAGTGCATCTTTTGTCCTGTAGAATGTAGAATGTTCACACTGCATATGGAGGTGATCATATAATTATTTTCTTATTTCCTCTAGTAATACACTACATTCATAGTTCTACTGATATTGAAAGACCTTTGATAAATGGAAAAGCTTCATAATGCCATGATCTATATTTTATGTCCTCTTTGATTGTGTCTGCTAGTTTTCATTTAAGAATTTTTATATATTTTTCTGTAATTTATTTTCTCTTGCACTTTTCACCATGTTTTAGAATGAATTGTATACTTGGTTCATTGTTTTATGTATTTCCTGTGGCCTTGGAATAGATTAAGTAATATTGATATTAGCATACCTTTAAAGGTTTGCTAATTCTCTTCTAGAAAGATCTGGGACTGGTGCTTTTTTCTAGGGGATTATTTCACCAAATTCACTATTTCTTCTATGTACTTCATCTGTTAAGACTTTCTGCATCTTTTTGGATCATTTTGGGTAAGTTGTGTTTTTTTAGACATTTGTCTATTTTTCCTACTTTCAAATGGATTTGAATAGAGGAGTTCTGTGAATTTTTCATTTAAGAGACTTGAAGTTTCCTTTGTTTGGAAAATTGTCACTGTGGCTATGCTAAATGTTGTTTGTCTTTTTCTCAGTTTTCTTAAATTATTTACCCACTGACATTTGATGTTTTTGGCATCCCCCGGATATACACCTTCTTTTCCCTTTGCATATAAATTCTTCTTTTTAACTCATTCATTTCTATTTAATCTTTATTCATTCTCATTGCATTCCTTTAGTTTACTTTGTCATTCTTTATCTGGCATTATGAATTGAATGTTTAATTGATTTATGCTCATTTTTATTGATGTAGGTATTTAATGCATAAAAATATTCTCTGACCACTGCTGTAGCTGCAGATATTTTTATCTTTTTTATTCTCATTACATTGCATAATTTAATATTTTTTAATTTGTTTGAAATTTTGGATTTATACAGAGGTACATATGATTATGTTACATTCTTTTGTGGTTTATAAGGTAATGTCTGAGTTGTATTTGAGTCCTTTAACCACAAAGTGATCCATATACTGCTACATTGGTCCCATTAGGTGGGAACTGACCTAACCCTTTCCCCCTTCCCCTTCTTGAAGTAAATATTTTGAAAAATTTCTTTCTTTGTTTCTCTTCTCTTCTCTTCTCTTCTCTCTTCTCTTCTCTTCTCTTCTCTTCTCTTCTCTTCTTTCTTTCTTTCTATCTTTATTTCCTTCCTTCCTTCCTTTCCTTTCTTTAATTCCTTTCCTTTCTTTCTTTCTTCCTTTCTCTTCCTTTTCTTTCTTTCTTTCTTTCTTTCTTTCTTTCTTTCTTTCTTTCTTTCTTTCTTTCTTTCTTTCTTTCTTTTCTTTCTTTCTACCTTCCCTTTCCTTCCCCTTTCCCTTTCTTTTCCCCTTCTCTCTTTCCTTCTTTCCTTCCTTCCTTCTTTCCTTTCTTTATTTCCTTCTTTCTTTCTTTTCTTTCTTCTTGACACAGAGTCTCAGTCATCCTGAGGTTGAGTGCCATGAGTCATAGCTCACAGCAACCTCAAACTTTTGGGCTCAAGCAATTCTTTTGCCTCGACCTCCTGAGTAGCTGGGACTAAAGGCACTGTCCGCAACACTCAGGTAGTTCTTCTATTTTTAGTAGATACGGAGTCTTGTTCTTGCTCAGCTGGTCTCAAACTCCTGAGCTCAGGCTATCCACCCACCTTGGCCTCCCAGAGTGCAAGGATTATAGGAAGTCACATCTCTTGGCTTACTGTTAAGATTTAAATTCTTCCCAATCCAATCTATAGATTTTATGTAAACTTGAAGTCAATACAAATCCTACCAAACATCTTGTAACAGATATTAGCACACTGATTCCAAAATTCACATGGAAATGCAAAAGATCCAGACCTGAAAACAACTTTAAAAAAGAACAAAGCTAGAGAACAAGCACTACTTCATTTCAAGACTCCTTACAAACCTACATAATCAATACAGTGTGCTATTAACATTGAGGTAGAAAAGATCAAAGAAATAAAATAATAAATTCAGGTATAGTACTAAACTTGTAAGGACTACTGAGCTTTTTACAAAGATATAAATGTAACTCAGTGGAGAAACGATAGTCTTTTCAACAAATTGTGCTGGGACAAGTGAATAGCTATATTCACAAATATAAACAGTAATCCAAATATAGGACCATTTATAAAAGTTAATCCAAAATGGGTCATAGATATTAATAAACATGAAACCTAAAGCTACATGACTTCTAACAAAAAACATAAGAGAAAATTCCTATGACTTCAGGTTCAGTAAAGATTTCATCAATAAGATAACAAAGCTACAACCCATAGCTGAAGGAATTGATAAATTTGGCTTCCCCAACATTAGAAAATTGGCTCTTCTAAAGACACTATTGATATGACAAAAAACAGTGTCCTGGATGGGAGAACATGTTTGAAGACCATTTATCTGGTAAACAGCTTATATCTAGAACACAGAAAGTCTTACAAAACTCAGTGAGAGGAAAACAAACACTCCAATGAGTAAATAGATGAAAGAGGTGAAGAAACACTTCCCCTCAGTAGATGTACAAATGTCAAGTGTTCATGTGAATAGATATTCAGCATCATTAACCATTAGGGAAAGAAAGCTAAAACCTATAATCAGATAATATTACATTCTAGAAAAATAACCAAATTTTAAAAGATTAACTACACCAAGCATTGGCAAATTTCTGGAGGATACAACTGCCATATAGTGCTGGTGGCAATGAAAATACTTGGCAATAGCTTTGCAGTTTCTACGGTGTTAATGCTACATCTTTCGTATAATCCAACCAATTAACTCTTTAAGTGTTTACGTACAAGAGAGAAAGCATATTTCCATGAAAAGATTCATTCAAAAACATTTCAAGCACCTGTATTTACAAGAGCTCCAGCTTGGAATTTACCATAATGTCTATCAACAAGTGTATAAATAATAAAACTTTTGGCATAGCCATCTATTGTAATACTATTCAGCAATCAAAAACACAATGAAATACATCAATAGACATAGGCAATAAAATGAAAAAATGTAAAAATAAACAAGGCAGGATTGGGTTAAAATACATTTTATGATTCAATTTAAATACATTTCTAGGACATGAAAAGTAATCTATGTTGAAAGACATAGACTGGGGATAGTGTGGTGGGAAAGGTAGGTAGACTATTTATTACAGAACTGAAATTGGGATGTCCTGGGAAGTAACACTGGTATTTAGAGACATCTGGTTATTTTAGGGGGTGAAGCTGAGTATCATCATAATAGGACAAACTATAATGTAAGTCTTAGTTTTGCAAATACTGAATTCCTGTACCTGACATTTTGAAATCTGAAGACTTGGTAAATTTTGTGGGTCTTAGAGAAATGCATCACAAAATGGATAAAAACATGAAAACCATGAAAAGATGCATATTTATAGTTGCAAATTTCTAGGAAGACCGGATAACCAACTGTATGTATCAAAATTCATCTGGGAGATACATGGGAATCACTGGTTATTATTTAAGTAGTCAGAAAATTAATTAATTATTGCAAATCATGTTCAAGAACAATCTCCTTCCTTAAGTGAAAAATTCATTCTTTAATGATAAAATGTGACGTCTTTCACATGGCCCTCAAGAGATACTACAAAGCCTATAGTTGCTGATGGGAAGGAATATCATCTCCTAAGGATCTTCCCCAATGATTACATCAAAGTAGCTTCTTTACTTTTACACTATTTTGTGAACATCATCAGAGCTATCCCACAACATGATTTGTTCATATCTATAAAGTCACTGGAATCAGTTGCCATATTCCATCAGGGATGGAAGCATTTGGGTCTCCTGAGGACTGTTCCTATTCAAATCTTGAGAAACTTCAGCAGCTATCATGACATCATGACACAAATCCTTAGAACTTGCCTCCTTCAGACACCTGATTGACAGAAGTTCATTGACCTGTAATTAAAGCTACCTAGAGAGAGACAGAATGCCCATTTTATAGAGGGGAAGGCTGGGCTGAGACAGTGTGGTTACCTGTCTCATCCTCTTGCAACCCCCTTCACAATGAAGGTAGCAGCAGGACACCCTAGAGCAGGATGCCACCCTCACTGGGGCCAGGCATGTTCCACCTCTCCTTCAAGAGGCCAAGGAGCACCAAATCCCAAAGCAGGCATGAAGTGATTGGACCCAGAAACCCTTGGTCTCCCCACATCCTAGGGAGATTCAGCCCCTATGGCAGGGCACCAGTCCCCTCAGGCAAATCCAAACACCTGAAAGCAGTTCCTTGTCCCTTTCACTAGGCCATACTAGGTTTCCATGAAAACTCTTCATAGAGATGTAACAGTGTCAGGTTTCCAGGGCAACCACGAAGCTCATGCTTCTCCTTTACACTAGAAATGCCTCCGCACAGGGCACTGCCCTCTTGCCTTTCTTAGATAAAACAACACATTCATTTTTCAGACCACCACCGGAGAAAACTTAATAATCAAAGGAGCTAAACTGGAAACCAAGAAGTGGTGTAATTGTGCCCAGAGAGGCTAGAAATGTCTGGGTCCTGCATGTCCATCCCTGTGGAAGAAAATAACAGGGAGGGGAAATTAGAATTTTGTCAAGAAAACCATTGTATGGTTCAAATGTCTAGAGTTTTTCCCAGTAAACACCTATTTTATCCTAACTCTGCTTCCTTGAAATACTTCTGAGATATCTTAATGATAATCTTGGTATTTCCAGATTGTTCAATCATGTCACTAAGTGATCTAGAAACACACACACAAAAATGCCATTTAGGATATCTCCATCCATGTAAATATAAAAGAAGTAAAGTCTCCATCTTTTCGTAAGGCTGAATAATATTTCATCGTGTATATACACCATAATATTATAATATTCCATGGTGTATATATAATGCAATTTATTAATCCATTCATTTAAGAATGGAAGAAAAATTATCCAATGTTCTCAATATATGATTACCCACACTTCCATATGAATGCTGTAACCCAACTACACCCCAAGATGACGGGGAAAGAGACGAGGGAGGGGAGAGGAGGGGGGAGAATGAGAGGAGGGAGGGCAATTGGTCTGACCACACCTTTGGTGCCTTTTACAAGGGTACATGTCAAATCTACTAAGTGTAGAGTATAAATGTCTTAACACAATCATTAAGAAAGTGTGGGGAAGGCTATGTTAACCAGTTTGTTGTAAGTATTTCAAATTGTATGTAAAACCAGGTCATTGTACCCCATTAATGCATTTTTATACACAGCTATGATTTAATAATAAACAGATATCTCAAAGTTATTTCAGGAAAATAGACCTATAGTAAAAAGTCATTTAGTAGGCAGAAACCTAGTCAACTAAACCAAACAATTGTTTGCCTTGAAAAACTTCTTATCCCTCATTCTTTTAATTTTCTTCGATGTGGATGGACACACAGGACCAAAACTTTTCTAGCCTCTGCACATACTCCTTGGAAAGGAGAAACATGTTGCTCAGCTCAAGCCTTCTCTCTTCAAAACTCTTAGTAGGAAGCTGCCCTTGAGGGATGGTCTTAAAATAGGCCCACGGCTTTTTTCCCTTTTCCATGTCTCTCATCATATCCCCAACTATTCCTATGTCTTGCTTCACAATGCTTGGACCTTAAAGGAGCTCTAAAATGTCCTCCTTCTTCAATTCTGAGCTCTAAACCAACTAAGACATATAACAAAAGAAAAAAAATACATGGAATTTATTCCTCATCAATGATCTGGTGCATACCATCAGAAGGTGTCTCTGGCCACTGTGTGGAGAATGGACTGGAGAGAGATAAGAAAGTATGTGAGGATAACCATGATGAGAATATTGCAGAAGTTCAAGGGAGGGACTTGGGTGGATGGCCAAGGGCTGTAACCATGTGTAGAGGGAGGTGTGGACCTGGACACTATTGGAAAATGTGACTTGGACCTGTTGGCATATGGGATTCCTATGAGGGAATCCCAAAACAGGACAGACTTGTCCACCAAGAAGTGCTGCATTAGGACAGTCACAAAAGCCAAGGACTGCACTGCATATCTCCCTGCTATCTGAAGACATCTTGTCTATGTGTGCCTAAGGAAAGTAATTTCCTAGCCAACAGCTACCCCTGTAGCAGGAGATAGTGCTTTAGGACACTTTCTTTGAGAAATACTAGTCAAAGTGAAAAAAATACCTCTTGCTAGGAATGAATACTTGCTAAGCCAACCTCTGAGGTCCTCCTCATGGAGTGTTTTGTAGAAACATCCTCTCATTACCTTAATGTACATGACTGCAGTGGAGGCTCCTCTTATGGGATCAGGTTCTAAATATCAATAGTAGTGGGAAAGATGCACCGTGTAAATTTCCCCTTGAAATTCATTTTTTTTTTATTTAACCATAGCTGTGTACATTAGTGCAAACATGGGGTACAGAGTGCTCAGGTAGGAATTTGATGGCATGTTCATAAATCTCTAGCCATAATCAAAATTATAAGAAGTTCCTACTAAGCTTTCAAAGATAAAAGAATCTGATTTTTTTTTTTGTAGAGACAGTCTCACTTTATCATCCTCGGTAGAGTGCTGTGGCATCACACAGCTCACAGCAACCTCCAGCTCCTGGGCTTAGGCAATTCTCCTGCCTCAGCCTCTTGAGTATCTGGGACTACAGGTGCTCGCCACAACGTCCAGCTATTTGTCTGTTTTGCAGTTTGGCTGAGGCCGGGTTTGAACACACCACCTTCAGTATGTGGGGCTGGCACCCTACTCGATGAGCCACAGGTGCCGCCAAGAATCTGTTTCTTATTCAATAATAACAGACCACAAAACAACAGGACAAGTTCATCAAAACCTTAATGCTTTGGATTTTCATTTCTGCTTAGCCCATATCCCCAAACAATAGCCACTTATTATCTCAGGATTCTCTACGTTGACTGGGATCAGCTGAATTGTTTTCTTCTCTATGTGGTATCTGTCTCCTGGGATTACAGTCATCTGGAGGCTCTACTTGTCTGGCACATACAAGAGAGCTCACTCACATGAATGACTGCTGATGCTGGTGTCTGCTAGGAGCTCAGCTGGGCCTGTTGCCTGAACGACCTTGATTCTACAGAGAATTCTGTATGTGTAGGTTAGCCAGATAATATAGAAGACATTTGGTTAAATTCATATTCAGATAAACAATGAATAATATTTTAGTATCTGATGATTAATTTTATGTGTCAATTCGATAGGGCCATGGCACCCAGGTATCTAGTCAAACATTAATCTGAATGTTTCTTTGAAGATGTTTTTAGATGAGATTAGAATTTAAATCATTAGATATTGATAAATGTCTAATGCAGACATGGTAAAGCAGATTGCCATCTATCTGTAATGTGAGTAGGCCCTATTTAATCAGTTGGAGGTCTGTATATGTTCTTAGACAAAAGACTGAGAAGTGATCAGTTGGAGGTCTGAATGGAATAAAATGACTGATCTCCCATGAAGAAAAATGAGTGCTGCTGGCAGATGACCTTGAAGTTAAAGCGAACATCAGCTCTTCCCTGATCTCCAGTCTCCAAACACACCCTATATGTTTTGTATTTCTAGGGTCCCTAATAGAGCTAGCCAATTCCTAAAATAAACCAATATTTCCCTCTCCCTGTTCTTTAGTTTATACAGTACTTGCTATGAGTACCATTGGTTAACTCAATCTCTATAGTTTCAAAAAGTGAGCTACCATCTTGGTAATGTTGGACTTCTGAAGGGCCATATTAGCAGTGATAGAAGACTAACCTATAGACTTGCTTTGCTTAGTAATCTTGTAATAGTTTCAGAGACTGCACCTTGGTTTATAATCTGTCAGAGTTCTGTTTAAACTTTGACACTTTGCGAAGTGTCAAAGCAGGAAAATGCTCTGTATACCTTTAGAAGCAGATTATGTTCTGAGAACTTTCTCATCTAGGTCTAACTTTCTTCAGCCTAATTTGCCACAGAAGGAATTCTAGTAAACCCTTTATCTCCCCTTACTCACAGGTCTCTTTTTCCCCACTGATTACAGGGGAATACTATAATGCCTGTGGGGGATTTAAAGGGGAGCCCCATGATAAAGTGATATGAAGTGACAGGAAATGATGGAACCATATTAACTCAAGGGCATAGGGACTAGAAGTCAGAAGATTTAGAAGACATAAGTATAAAAACTGAAGATGTGTTTGAAGAGAAGCTTTCTAGGAACCACTGGCTACCTACCCATACATCCTACAAGGCAAATATCAAACAGTACTTCCAGGACAGTTACATGCCACTTAGGTCTTTACCTTGGTCTATACTTTAGGATTTGTCTTGAAACAAATGCTTCTAGTATCCTCTATATTATTCCCAACATGCCAGCTCAGGTATGATTAACTATCCTTGTTACCATGTGCCATATTATGCAGTTGAACTTGATCCAGCTAGTCAGCAGACCTAATAATGCACGAGCTTGGGGAAGGTATCCAGAATTAGGAGCCTTGTGATTTAACTATTGTGTGTGTGTGTGTGACAAAGTCTCACTTTGTCACCCTAGTTAGAGTGCCATGGCATCACAGCTCATAAGCTCATAGCAACCTCATACTCTCGGGCTTAAGCGATTCTCTTGCCTCAGCCTCCCAAGTAGCTGGGACTACAGGAGCCCACCACAATGCCTGGCTATGCTTTGGTTGAGCCATCATTGTTGTTTGGTGGGCCCGGGCTAGATTCAAACCCGCCAGCTCAGGTGTATGTGACTGGTGCTCAGCCGCTTGAGCAACAGGAACCAAGCTGTGTGAAGTGACTTTAACATAGGAGAAGTCACTATGTTCTTCTGATAGTGGTCATTGTTGACAAGAGACCCTGAGATAACACCAATCATAGGAATGAAGCCTGAACTATTACATAGATGTTTTTCCTCATTGAAGAATAGGAATCTGTTATGAGCACATACCCAGGGAGCAATGGTAAAAGCTGAAGATAACAGGGTCTTCTGAGACTAAACTGAGGATAAGGACCTACCCAACCTAAGGCACCAGCTAAGCCAGGGGCACATAAAGATTCCAACTCAATATTGTTGGGTAACCCCTGAAAGATTGTAGTAAGGAAGACATGAAGGACAGTGGCAATAATGTGACCAAGAAAGGTGCAGCTGGCCTATGGGAAGCAGTGAGAAGGTTATCATTTCATGGAGAAGACTCTACAAAGAAAGACCTTCTGCTCAGTAAGCCAGAGATATGCTATCAGCCACAAACTATCATGATGCCACAAGTCCCAGGCCACCAGGAGAAAGAACAATTTTGAACCAGACAAGAAACCATGCCAGCAAGCATTCTAGGTAGCACAAAGTGAAGCCCAAGCAATGAGGTGCTCAGATTCTTACTATTATGGCTTCCAGATAGGATGGTAACAAAGATCAGGAAGAGAATTAAGTTCTCCAGAAACATGTTGTTGAGTATCGGGAAGTCTTCTGGAGACATACCCTACATATGGCATCTAACCACAATGCTATCAGGGTCTCTTAAGACAGATCCTGGACTGAGTCCTCCACCTACATGCTTATGTCCAGGCTCAACCACATAAGACCACCAGGGAACATCACATAGGACCACAGGGAACATCAGCCTCACTTTTCCAAGTCTCAGGAATTATTTAATGAGGGTGGCCCATTCCTAGCTTCCCAGCAGTCTTAGCCATAGGCAGTCTTGTGACAAAAAAAGAAAAAAAAAACAACAACAAAGATTTAAATAGAATTGGAACAGATTATGATATGATAGTGCTTATCCTGTTAGCAGGAAGCATACCAAGATGTTGAGAAATCAACATCAACTGGTAACTCAGATATCATGGCTGCTAACCACTCAGAGCTATTCAATTAGAACAAGACAAAGAGTCAGTTCACATGACCTGGGCACCAGAGTCTCAGAATTAAGCAGGCCTTCACTTCACACTGGGTCTCAGAGAGTACCAGAATTGAGTAAGGATGTATTGCACTCTAGCCTGGGCACCGAAGTAAGGCATAATTGAACAAGGATGCATTGTACCTCAGTCTGAGCACAACAGTGAGGCAAAATTGTGCAGGATGCACTGTACCACAACCTGGATACCAGAGTGTGTTGGAGTTGAACAATTATGCACTGCCTAAGAGTGAAACCAATGGAAAAATGGCCAATGAATGAAGATGAAGACAAATTGAGCAATGACAGACTGCATTTCAGCCTGGGGAACCAGAGTATTCTAGCAATGAGCATTGATGTGCCACACCACACCCACAGCTCCAGAGTAAACCAGAACTGAGCAAGGATGCAGCACGGTCAGTCTTGGGCAATAGAGAGCACCAGAGTTGAACAATGATACACCATACTCAAGAATGGACACAACAAACACACCAGAATGACGGCTGCATAGCACTCTAACCTGGGCACCAGAGTGCCCCAGAATTAAGGATACAAGGCACTTTGGTCTGGACACCAGAGTTTGCTAGCACTAAGCAATGATGCACTGAACTGCAGCCTGGGAACTAGAGAGTGGCAGAATTGAGTAAAATGTAAGGCCCTCAAGCCTGGGCACCAGAGTGAGACAGAACTGGTTAAGGATGCACAATGCTCCAGTCTAGGAACCAATGGCTTTTGAACTCTTAGAAAATGAACTCTCACCACAAACTGCAGGTTCATTTCCTAACATGCTTTTCCCTGATGGGAGTCCAGTGGGAGAAACAATAAATGACTATTCAACAAGAAAAGATCCTGTAATGCTAAGTCATGGAAGAAGCCCAAGTGCCCATCGACCCATGAATGGATTAATAAATTATGGTATATGTACACCAGGGGATATTATGCATCCTTAAAAAAGGTGGAAACTTTACCTCTTTTATGTTTACATGGATGGAGCTAGAACATATTCTTAACAAAGTATCTCAAGATGGAAGAAAAAGTATCCAATGTACTCAGCCCTACTATGAAATCAATATATAAGCACCCACACTTCCATATGAAAGCTATAACCCAACTATAGTCAAAGATGAAAGGGAAAGAGAAGAGGAAGGGGAAGGGAGGACGGAGGATGGGAGGAGGGAAGGTAATTGGTGGGCCTACACTTATGGTGCATTTTACAAAGGTACATGGTAAATCTACTAAGTGTAGAATATAGATGTCTTAACACAATAACTAAGAAAGTATCCAATGTATACACCCCTATTATGAAGAAAATTTATATATTCAAAGCTAAGGATACAATCCACTTATGCCACAATAAGATGGGTAATGGGGTGCGGGAGGTATGGGGAGGCAGAGGGTGGGGGGAGAGATGATGAAGGGTGAGATCACACTTGTGGTGCATATGTGAAGGGTCAGGAGAAATCTTCTAAATACGGATCAAAATTGTTTTCACATAGTAAATGAGAAAATATCATGAATGTTACATTAATCAGGTGGATAA
>CAUYRH010015593.1:0-12405 GCA_963574655.1 Perodicticus potto | reverse complement strand
GCCACAATGCCCGGCTATTTTTTTGTTGTAGTTGTCATTGTTGTTCAGCTGGCCCAGGCTGTGTTCGAACCCACCAGCGAACCTGCCAGCTTGGATGTATGTGGCTGACGTCATAACCACTGTGCTATGGGCATGGAGCCTGCCATTGAACTTTCTTTTCCAGATTTTCTTGCTTCTTCATCTTTCAGATGTTTCTTAAAGTCTTCCTCTTGTTGCTTAAGTTGGTTTTGCAAATCAGTTATTTTTTTAAGAGAAGAAACTGTGATTTCTTTAACTTCCACTGCTTTAAGTGCCGACCTGGTTTGCAGGTCTGGAAGCATCCTTGCATATTCTTGATTTGCACTCTCAGTTGCCAACATCTGAGGTTGAAGCTCCTCTGCACTTTTCTCAGCTTTTGCCACTTTTTCCAGTTGTGACGAGTTTTCCAGCTTCAGATTTTCTATCTCAGCAGCTGCTAATGCTTTGCACCTTTCAACTTGAGCAGAAACATCCCCAAAGTTTTGTACTGTGCTATTATACTTTTCCTGAAAAACCAGGGTGGCCTGAGCATTAGCAGCATTACTTTTTTCCAGTTTAGCTTCTTTCCCTTTCAGCTTTTCTTCTAGGAGTTTAAGTTCTTCAGCTCTAAATTTTGTTTCTTCGTCCAACTGCTCGACCAGCCTTTCAGCTTCTTCCTCCTTTTGCTGTAATTTGTCAAGCTCATCCAGTGTTTGTTTTAATTCTTCCTCAAATAGATTCTTCTGTTTAATCATTTCCTCTTGAAAAGAACATAGCTTCTGCTGAAGACTAGAAGATAATTCCTTTCTTGTTGCAGAAGTGACTCAATTTGTAACTTTTTGTTGAAGGTTTTCATATTCCTCTTTTTCAAGAATAAACTTCTCTTTTTTATCTCGGCATTTAGATTTTCATCTTCTCTATTCTGTTTACAAGCTCTTCTATTTTTTTTCAAGCAGCTGACTTTTAGCTCTCAGGTCTTCAACTTGTTTAGACAGCACAATGTTTCCCTCAAGAGACTGCTGAAGGTTTAAAATTTCATCATCTTCTCTTTCAAATTTTCTTCTAATTGGGCAATATCTAGTTGTACTTTTCCACAACTAATTTTTTCGATGTATGCTAAGAGTTTTTCTGTTTCAGATTTTCCATCAATCTTGTCCTTCTCTGTAAAAACAAGTTTCTCAAGTTGGGCTGTTTCCTCCTGAGACTCTTCAAGGTTTTTCTGGGTGACCTGCAGCTTCACCTCCATGCCTTCTTGCTTAGCTGTCATATTCTTCATCTTTGTTTCTAAGTTTCATCAGGCTTAGAATTTTCAAATTCTTCTGGTTACCATTTTCAGAAAACTTAGATTTTAGTAGTTCGTTAGTCTTTTGTCAATTCAATTAGCTGTTTTTCCAATGAAGCATTACTTGCAGAGAGTGCCTTTTTTCCCTTATGGAGACGTGAAGCGTGGCTTCTGATTTAGCCAACTCTGTTTCCAGGTCCCAGATTTTCTTGTCCTGAGCACCACATCCCTGCACAAGAACATGAATCTCTTTTTTCCAGGACCTTCAAATCTTTATCATTCTTTTGAGAGTCCTTCTTTAATTCCAAAGTCTTAACTTTTCTAGCTGAAGCAGTCAAGGTAGCATCTTTTGTCAACGTTAGAATTTTGTTGACATTCTTTTTGTTTTTGAAATCTGATTTCTGAAAGGATACTGGTCCTTTCAGTGCTTCTGACATGTTAACATAAGCACCTGGAGATGGGGCAGCACCTTTGCAGGAGTAGTGTTTACAACTGAAAGGTTGGAAAGTTTGCATTTTGGCGTCACACAGATGGTGTAGTGAATTCTTGCTTCATTGGTTCCAGTCCTTCCCCATTGCTCTTTGGATGTAAGCCTTTCTGGATTTCATTTCTTTCAAACGGGTCCCGCTGGTTCATGGTAAATGACCCAGACACCAGCTTGTGCTCTTGCGCATGTGGCTGTGAGGAAACCCTTTCTAGGTGTCGTCCTTAGATCTCCCGTAGGCAGTAACTATGTCACAGACCCAGGCTTTATCCAACCACTAGCACTGGGAATGGAATTATTATGCTAGATTTGGATGAATTAACATTTACTTCTAAGTAGAAGATGGGATCACCTTCCCAGGCACATTGCCAAGTGCAGGAAGGTGAACACTAAAATATTTCATGACTTGGGCAGCAAGGGAGAGCTGGAAATAGGGTTCTGAGTGCACAACTGAAAGCATCTGCTCTGTTAGATACTTATGCTCTTTTTACAGTTTAGCTTGATGATGCTAAAGAACATAATAAGGTAAGAACAATACTAAGAAATATGACCCCAAGTGCATTCTATCTGCTACCTAATGAGGATCCCAGTTAGTATTCTATCTTGTGATAGTTTAATTAGGTGACTCTGCGAAGAGCAGAACTCGCTCTGAAGAAGTAGGTTGATTTCCCTCAGGTGGAAATGAATTGTACTTGACATATTTAAAATAACATCTAACCTAATTTGTTAGGAACAGGCTTCTGAGTTTTGATTTTCTTGCCAAAGACAAATTAGAAGAGGTGCTGCCTGCCTGATCACCTGGTTGAGGAGGGCTGAGGGAGCATGGCAGGACCAGGACTTGTCCTCTGAGAGGCAAGACTTGCTTTCACATCCCCACTCCCTTTGTTCTTTTCTTTGTCCCTCATTGTATCCTTCCCATAATATACCAAAAAGATAGTTTAGATATTAGATTCAGGCAAAAACTCCAGCAGTACATTGAAGAGGAAAATTATAGATAAATTTTAACATATCTATTGCAAAATACCCCTGGCTTCCGAAGTCGCTCCTTAAGAGATGTGGGACTCGGTTCTGTTTTCCTGTGGATATGGAGCCCATACTCGTGAACTCAAATAAAACTTGGGCCTTTTGAGATGTTATCTTAATAGTAATGAACTGGTAAATGGTAAAGAAATAATTAGGAAATAACAAGTTTTGCTTTTAATACAATTTATTTAATTGCAATCTTACATAAACTTATTTTTAATAATGATGTTTAACTGGCTTACACATTTCTCAAATTTATGAGCCAGTATGAGTCGGCACTAGCACCCAGCATAACAAACACTGCATCTACATGCAGCTTAAACACAGGGAGGGAGATTAGACCAGTTTAAGCCAAGGCCTTGCTTCTGCGGCATCTCCACTTCATTCACATTTCTGCTTCTGAATTGAGGAGGGTGTTCTAATTGTGCATCAATTCTACTCCAAGTTCTATTTCTCTTAGATCTAGGCTGACCCTGCATTTCCATGTTCTGAGTATCCCAATATCACCTATAATCCACCTATAACATGACACAACAGGTGACGAGATCCAACCCTGCTTATTCCTTCTGCCCTACTTGAACAAACTCCTCCGACCTAAGGCTGTGCTACCTGGTTTTGTGGTCCCATCTATTGATCCAAAGTCATCATCTGATGCACCCCTGAGCCTTTCTCTTAATGTAGCAGTGAGGACAGAAAGAGAAGGGAGAAATCATTGGTTAGATTGAGTAAAATCAGAGATGAGATGAATTACAATTTTTCCACATCTTTTTTCCCAAACAATTTTATGAAAATCATAAGATAATTCTTTTTATTTATTTATTTATTTATTTTTTTGAGACAGAGTCTCAAGCTGTCACCCTGGGTAGAATGCCATGGCATCACAGCTCATGGCAACCTCCAACTCCTGGGCTCAAGCAATTCTCCTGCCTCTGCCTCCCAAGTAGTTGGGACTACAGGCACCTGCCACAATGCCCGGCCATTTTTTAGTTGCAGCCGTCATTGTTGTTTGGCGGGCCCGGGCTGGATTCGAACCCATCAACTCAGGTGTATGTGGCTGGAGCCTTAGCTGCTTGAGCCACAGGTACTGAGCCAGATGATTCTTTTACTGGGAGTCAGCTTTAGAAAAAAGTTCATATTTTATCTTTTAGTATATCACTTCTCATAGTTCTGTATCTTGAGAGCCAGAAAGAAGATCTTCTTGAGGTTTATTTACTCATTATTTGCTCTATAAGAAAATCAGCATAACTCTCCCCTGCTCCCTGCTTAGCTTCTGAAATCTATGAATTACACAGGTCACCATGGGATCACATGGGTGGATTGGAGCACAGACTTGGACAAGCCAGTCTGAGGGGTTTGACAACAACAGTGCCTTTACATTTCAGAATTTTTTCTGGTTTCTTAGGTCCCAGAAACTTTATAGGAAAGAACTTGAAATGTGTCTTTTTTTTGTAATTCAGACCAATAAAGATGTGTCTGACAGACATCTGAGGAGAGGTAGAAACATATTGTAGGGAGGGCCAACTCCTGAGTAACACCTCATCGTGGGAAGGAGGACCCTGGCCTGGTGGCTGACACTCAGGTTCAGGACCTGGAGGCTGAGAAGGAGCACTCCAAGGAGACCCACTCTGTGGTCTGCATGCCCACATGCCCAGAGGGAGGGCAATGCATGGAAAATGACAAAAGCATCACTCCAGGTCTAAGTTCCTCATCTGGGAAATGCTCTCCCCAGGAGAGGTTTTTAGTAGGTTGAAGAATGGCTCCTCAAAAGATGAGTTTTGAAGTTTGGCCTTATTTGGAAAAAGCATCTTTGCAGAGGTAATGAAGGATCTGCAGGTAAGCTCATGCCAGATTATCCAGGTGGGCGCCACATCCAATAGCAATGTTTGTTTTTATAAGGGACACGGGGGAGAGACTCACAGTGAAGAGGATAGGCTGTATAAAGATGAAAGCAGAGATAAGAACCACCAGAACTGGAGCCAATAAGGTGGGATTCTTCCCTAGAGCCTTTGGAGGGAGCACAGCCCCGACAAGACCCCCTTCTTCTCTAGACCTGCAAAGAAAAAATTTTCTGTTGCTGTAAGTCACCTAGTTTGTGGTAGTTTATTAAAGCAGTCCTATGAAACCCATGCATGGCGAATGACAAAAAGCCCTAGGTCTGCTTCAGGATACCTCCTAAGCAATGGCCACAAGGAGAGCTTCACCTTATTCCCTGGAGAAGGGGACAGTGGACGTTGTTACCCAGACTGGGGAGGTAACGAAGATGCCCACAATTTGGTGAGAGAGCCTCAGCCGACATGGGAAGGGGTGGGTGGTGAGAGCAGCACAGGTGCTGGTGAGCCCCAGTTTGTGGCCAGGCTTGTCTGTAAAAAGCGCCTCTCCCCATGACAGCCAAGGCAGATGCTACAGCCAGGGGAGGGGATGAGGCCCTGTGAGTTAACAAGTAGGAATGGGATAGTTGATCCAACAGCTTAGAAACAAAATGTGAAAATAAACTTCCTAGGGCCTGAAGTTAGAGGGTTTAAAGGGACATTTTTGGTCATATACATTTGATTTAATGGTTAAGAGAAATAAGCTCAGTGATACATTTTCCACATCACTATGAATAAATTATCTGTTGCTCCCACTTCTTTTGATTATTGTTGCTCTTACAGAAAGAACCTGAATATTGGTACGAATACTGTGAACATATTTGTCAAGACAGCAATGTGGTAATACTGTACTTCTTTGGGTAGTGAGTGGCAGGCAGGGAGATTTGGTTTGGATAACAATGCTGGAAATTTCAAATTGTGTTGGGGGTGGGCAAGTCAACACAACACATCAAATTGGCGTTTGTCCAAAAAGCCCAGATGGCGAAGACAAGGCATTAGCAGCCCTTATTTTCTTAGCTTTGGATAACTGAGACTAAGAAAAAAAATCAATAATGCATTTGTTTTTACCGAAATATAATTGTAACAGAAATAGATACCATTAATTAAATTTCTAATTAATGGTGCTCAGGGTACTATAAGCTTCTAAATGAGAAAGTATCTGGATAAAGATTTCACTCAGGTTTCGTGGATTCAGAGGACAATGAAGCTTGATAAAGGGGTCATATGATTTGATCCCCTTATTTTGTGGATGTAGAAATTGAGGCAGGAGAAGCTGTGCCATCTTAGACGAGGCACCTTTGCGCTGGGAGCTGGATGGTTGAATTCCAGTGCGCTCCCCTCCCTCCATGCCACACTCTTCGTGGCTTCTTGTCTGAACACTGGCTTCCCTCTGCTGATAGCATTGTTCTCCGTCACTTTTTATAGCAGCACTTGCTGCTTATCGTGGACTCCAGCCTTTTCCCAGCTGCTTATCACAGGCAAACTTTAATTACCTCCTTAACACACAGTCCGTGCTGCTTGAAGGGTGAGGCTGGGCAGGGTTCAGCTCCTCAGGGGTCCAGACATCATGAGCTCTGCTCCTCAGAGAGTCTCCTCTTCAAAAATACATCCCTTTAATTACAAACTTTTATTTTCCTAGAATCATTTGTCTCAGATATAATTTAAACACCTTTTGGCAAAACAAAAGACATGAAGAAGACTTGAGGTAAAAGCCCCAGGTTATTTTCACACGTGATCAAGACGATTGGTGCTTAGCATGATCCACATGGATTTTAAACCAGGAGGAAGCCTGGTCTAGGAAAGGGGATAGAAGGTGTCTTTGTCCAGATGATAATGATGCAATCCCAGACCAGTCACGCGAGTACTGAGTGATTGTAGTGCCAGTAACCCAGAAAATGTTTTCCCCTACAGTATGATAATCTGATGGAGATACTAAGCATGTTATTTTTCTGTGAGTTCAAGATAGAATGAGAGAAGAGAGGAGGAAAGAGGATTGGGCAGAACAAAATGCAACCTGTACGCTGCAGTTTTCACCTTTCTTTCTTCCATGAAACTCCTGGGGCCATTAGGAACAGCAGAAGGCCTGTGAGGAAGGGTGTCTGCCAGTATCACAAAGACACTCTTCCCTGTCTGGTGATTTATACAAGAATTTCACTTCCAAGATGGGGAGCCTGGGGACGGCCCTTGCTCTCTTGTGATTATATGCACTCTGCCAGCCAGTGGGAAACAGGAGGATGTTCTTTGATCACATGAACTGTGATCACAGTTCATGGCCTTGGGAATCTTCTTGTTCGTTGTTTTGGAGATTCATCACATTTTCCATTATTTCCACAGAGCCAGACACAGAAACCTCTCAGTGTCCTAATAACTTCTCTGGGTCATAGAATGTAGAGTTGGGAACAAGAACAGGCTATGAGGAGGTGCTGGATTCCTAAGATTCAGCACTGAGTTTACTGGGGATAATGTGACCGAAAAAGGGGTGGCTGTGGGACCCTACCTTCTGTCATCAGTAGAAACTCAGCCTTACTACCTGACATACTCCCTTGTAGAAAATGGACAGGAATCAGGAGTGTGGTTTGGATGGCTAACAGCCCCTATTATGACCCTCCCAAATTACTCTGGAGTTTATGTGTAGTTTGTAAAAGCTCCTAGTCTTGTAGTCTAGAACTCAGATAATTTCATACTATACTTCTTACCTACAAGTCATTCTAGTCCTTTGTTTTATGTGTATGTGTGCACTTGTGTGCACATGCATGGTATGAGGCCAACACAGCCATACAATTTTCACTGGCAGGTGGTGGTGTTCCTAGATACTATCGCGTTGCCTCATATGCCTGAGTCATCACCTAACCTCTCCATTCCACTCTTTGGATCACACTTTTTTCCAAACATTTTTTTTGTTGTTCTCAACTCTGTGTTTCAGCTTTACTTAGAGGTCACAACATCAACTAGAGCCTGGGCTCTCCTAGTTAAACCAATAAGGAAGTAATTCTTTGAACATAGACACGAGCCAAATGCATTTGAAATTTCTAGGGCCTGTGGTGAGTTTGATTCCTAAGTTGATTCATGGCAACTTAGGAATCTCTCTTCTTCCCCATAATAAAACAAACCTCAGTTATCAAATTTTCTTTAATAGTTTTCTGGAATCTTCATCCCTGTTCATAAGGAGGAAATATAACAGCAGCAACCACCACAGTAAAAACAGCAAAGTGAATTTGTATCTTTCTTTTTTGGATAAACTTTCTTCCAATTCAGGAATCTCCATTTGGTAAACTTGGTTTTTTGTTTGTTTTGCTTTTTTAGTAGCCTCTGAATCTTTCAACTGTTTTTCTCCTACTTCTTTTCTTTCCCATTTCTTGTGTCATCAGAGTGCAGGGGACCTTGGGTTCCTGCTGATGGCATTTGGCTGAAGCACTGCTCATCTCTGCTGGCGCATGTGAGTGTTGGTTTCTGTTCCTACTGTACGTCAGGTGGCATGTTTGTGACTGAAAGAACTCATGGTCTGAAGTCCACTATGGTTGCTGGGAAGTAGGGGTCTCCCCTGCTGCCTGGCTCCTTCCTTCAGCCTCATTTGGTGCTGCTGACTCTCTGATGACCAGGGGCTTCACCTCCCTTCTGCTTTTGAGCAGCTCTACTCCTTCCCCTGGACTTCTGCAGCCTCCCTACAGTCCCATTAGGATTTCTGAATTGGTACCATGCTGTGAGCACACAGTAAGGAAAGAGGGGAGCAATATTTCTAGAACACTAGTCTAGACACCTCACTCCACAAAGAATAGACTACCTGCCATTTTTGCCACATGTCCGTCATGATGGGAACAGCAGAGCATTAACTAGATGCTGTTGGGTTCTCCCTTAAGGTTTATTGGGACTTTGTTATTGTTGTGTTTAATCACCTTGAAATTTCTATTAGGAAGTATCTATTGTTCTTCTGAAATCATTCTCAGGGCATTAGCGCGCTGAGTTCCAAAAGACCAATAACCTTACCCTGGTCTTGTCTTTTTAATTGTTTTGTAAAATTAATTGTTTCTTCCTTCCAAGGAGCAGAGGACTTGTATTTTTCCTTTCTCAATGACAGAAGCTATGCTTCCATTAAATTCTTTATTTGATAGAATAAAACTCTATGATCAGATCTCCATGCTTTGCTCTTGATGTGTAAAAGTAAGGCTTTGGAATTTAGCAAAGCAATCCTGGCTTTTAAGACGAGTATGCTATGGACTGAAGAAAATATTTTTTTTGAAGTTTAAAGATGAACAATGAATTCTTTATTCTAGGCAGCATCTACCTTCCTTAGAAATGAAAAGAAACCATTAAATCAGAAGCCAGAGGCAACATGATTTATGTGCATGGAAGAATCATTGTTTTAAACATCTCTAAATAGAATCCTCTTTATAAGAGCAAGGATCATGTTTCGTTTCTGAATGCCAAGTGCCTAGCTCAGCATCTGCTCCACAGTAGGCACTAGATAAATGTGGCTTCCGTGATAGGACAGTCTTGTTAGCATTTTCCCCCCAAATAACACTTTAGAGCACATCTTTGGATAACCAGGTTTATGTAAAATTAACAGGAGGCTATCTAGAATGAACGAAGCATATCTGCACTGGGCCTGGTTACTGTGTCTCTCCCCATTGACTCAGTTCAATGTCTGAGGCTAATGCCTGGGCCTTGGTTGCTGTCCCCTCAGTACTAATACAGTGGTTCTTCAAGTGCAGTCTGCATCACCTGAGACCTTATTATAAATGCAAATTTTCAAGTCCTATCCTAGATTTGCTGAGTGAAAAACTCCTAAGGGGGAGTCCAGAAAATTATGATTTGGCAATATCTCCAGGTAATTCTGAGGTTTGTACCCAACACTCTCTAAGACTTCTGTCTAGCTCAGCTTCCCTTGATGATGAGATCTTATATTTATTATGGCTTCCATTGGCACCTGGTAGGAGCCTTATCCTCTTTCACCCCCAGATTCCATTAGTTAAGATGCTCAGAGGTTCTAGCCTCCTAGAGAGATGAGGTAACACAACCCGAAAATGTATATGGAATCATTGCATTGTGCATATACATTGAGGTGATAATGAGAGTCAAGGTAAAAATTTGGGCCAGGTAGCTTTATTTACTTGTGCTTGGGGTTGAGAATAACTTAAAACGATATGAGGGTGACTGTGTAGTCTGAGGCAAACATCAGAGTTAGGACCTTAGTAAGACATCACTCAGAATTAAGACTGTTCATATGGCCTTCTAATCTTAATGGCCAGGAACTTTTGTTGGTTAAATCCACACAATTCTGAAATGTTTTATTAACATCTTGAAAAAAGACTTCCTAAAAACAATCAAAGGACTTTGAATAATTATAACTTTATGGTAGAATGTATAAGGTAAGCTTCACCAAGCAGTTTGAATAAGCATAATTATAAATTACAGTAGAACCTCCATCCTTAACCACTTCCCTGTATTGACCATCTCCTTAAGTTGACCTAATTTTCACAGACTGAACATGCACCCCACATACGTATGAATATAATAAGCCTAGTTCCTTCTTTTGACTATCTCATGTTGACTAGTTTATTATATTTCCTTGGGTAATAAACTTACAGAGGTTCTACTGTACATACACCAAATTTCTCCAAATATATAGTATGCTTCTGATACGAATTTTATAGTACATTTTCACTAAAGAGCTGTGAAAACCTTAGGGAAATATCTCTGCCCTACTATTTTTCTCTTGTTATGGTTTTTAATTATTCAGTGAGTCTCTTCTAAGTCCCATCTGTTCCTTGTCCCAAGATATCTGCATTTGAATGGTTCCCATCCTTATCATTATTGCAGACATTTCAATTGTCAGTGGTATTCAAAGTTTACGTTGATAATAGAGAAATGCCATCAACTTTATGTGTGTAGCTTTCTATTCTGATTAATACCCATTGTAAATTGTAGTTCAGTTCTGAAACTTAAGATTTGCTTTTCAAATAGCTGCTATCCATCCTTCCAAGAACTTTTCTCTCTGAGGGTTTATTGTAGATGCTCTCCTTCTGTTCTGAATGCTTGCATCTGTGAAATCTGTCCTTCTGCATTGAATAACAGCAGTTGTTCCTTACCTAGAAAAACTTTCCAATCTGATATGATTATGAAAGTTGTTCTTTCAGCTTCCTGCATAGAAGTCACTTCCTGATAATTCTTATATCTCCCACCCATGGGAGATGTGTCATATACCGCCTTCCTATATAGCCACATAAAATTTTTGCTTAACTCTCCATATGTATGATTTTATGAAATCAACAGAGGAGTAATTTTGTTAGTAACATAGGGACACATCTGCTGAAAACATAAATGTAAAGGGGATTCTGGGGCTTCAGAGAGAAAAGACGGAGAAAAATTATACTTGCCAAGGAGATCAAGGACCAGACTGAGAGACAATGGCATGGACCTGGCGAACTTTGTGTGCTTGACTTAACCCATTCAGTAGACCTGTGATCCCTAGGAATTGAACTAAGACAGTGGCTGATCACAACAGCATAGTGTAGGGGTCCTCAAACTTTTTAAACAGGGGGCCAGTTCACAGTCCCTCAGACCATTGGAGGTCTGGACTATAGTTTAAAAAAAAAAAACAAAACTATGAACAAATTCCTATGTACACTGCACATATCTTATTTTGAAGTAAAAAAACCAAATGGGAACAAATACAATATTTAAAATGAAGAACAAAGAAAGTTAAATCAACAAACCAGTATTTCAATGGGAACTATGGGCCTGCTTTTGGCTAGTGAGATGGTCAATGTCCAGTTCCATATCTGTCACTGCTAGTCGTAATAAGTGATGCAAGTGTGCATCAGTTAGTCTAGATCTGGTTGGAGATTTCAGATGTTTTATTATGGAAAAAGTCTGTTCACAGACACAAGTGCTGCCAAAGATGGTTGCCATTTTGAGTGCATGGTTCCTGAGATTAGGATATGTCTTGAGGGGAGAGATGCATAGAAATTAGGAAGAGTGTGTCTTTCAGAGAGTCACGATTCTGCAGTTCAGCCAGTTCCCATTTGGTAAATTGTATCAACATTTTCTTTTTTTCTTTATTTCAAGATACTTTATTCTTAAAACAGGTCACATTGGCCCATTCTGCCACTGTACAAGCTACAAATGCTTGCTGAGTAGCAGAGGGGTGCTCTTTCATAGCATGTCTAAAAAGTGAACAAAAATCCATATAAAACAAATATTCAAATAGTTTCCATAGGAACACAGATAAGTGTGACCCCATCTCCTAATCTTAGATATTGCTGCATCTGTACCAACCCTACTCTTACAAAGACATTTCAAAACTAGCAATAATTAAGTTAAAAGGTCCCCCCAAATCCCTTAATTCAAGCTAAACTCTCAGTTAACAGCAACAGAATGATATCTACACATTAATACTAGGTGAAACACAAGTTGCTGGGTGACTTTTCATTCCACTTTCCCAAGCACAAGACATAGGCAGAGTGCCAACATCCTGCTCTTCTACTTCAGGTAGGTAGTCGGGGTTCTGGATTTGCTGCATGAGTTGCCACATCGGTCCTGACATCACAGAGTAGATAGTTGGCCTCTGGAATCCACTGAAAGTAGAAGCAGCAGCTACAGTGTACCCATATTTTCAAAGAGCATCCAGTCGCCCACATGAATTTCTGACAGGTCACAGTGCTCAACTATCTGGTCAAGGCCATCACATGTTGGTCCCATATGCTGGATGAATAATACTTCTCATCTGGTTTAGGTCTCTTTTGCAGAAGAAG
>CAUYRH010015592.1:0-11752 GCA_963574655.1 Perodicticus potto | reverse complement strand
TCAGTGGGGAATTCAAGCCATTAACATTTATTGAGATAATTGATAAGTATGGTAGTGTTCTATTCATCTTCTTTTGTGAGAGTCCATTGCTTAGTTTTATCTTTTGCATCAGTGTGGAAGTTAGGCTCTGTCCTTTAATTTCTGAATTCTTATTTTCCTGTTGATCCATTGTGATGGTCACTGTGTTATCAGGTTGAAGTATTTCCTGTAGATCTAGTCTTGTTGTGGCAAATTTCCTCAATGTTTGTATATCAGTAAATGATTTGATTTCTCCATCAATTTTAAAGCTTAGCTTTGCAGGATATAGAATTCTGGTCTGGAGATTGTTCTGTTTAAGTAGATTAAAGGTAGATGACCATTGTCTTCTTGCTTGGAAAGTTTCATTAGAGAAGTCTGCAGTCACTCTGATAGATTGCCCCTGTAGGTCAATTGGTGCTTACTCCTGGCAGTTTGAAGAATCTTTTCTTTTTCCTTGACTTTGGGCAGGTTCATCACAATGTGTCTTGGGGAAGCTCGGTTAGAGTTGAGGCAATGTGGTGGTCCAATATCTCTCTGAAAGAAGAATGTCAGAGTCTATGGTAATATTTGGGAAATTTTCATTTATAATATTCTCTAGTATGGCTTCCATTCCCCTGGGGCATTCTTCTTCCCCTTCTGGAATACCTATAACTCATATGTGTGAATGCTTCATAGAGTCCCATAATTTTGTCAGCAAATGTTCAGCTTTCTCTCTCTTCTTTTCTGCCTCTTTAACTATCTAAGTTATCTCAAGAGCTTTGTCCTCTACCTCTGAGATTCTTTCTTCTGCATGGTCTAGTCTGTTGTTGATACTTTCTACTGCATCCTTAAGTTCCCTAATTGACTGCTTCATTTCCCTCAGCTCTGCTATATCCCTTTTATATTCTTCATAGCATTCATCTCTTAATTGATTCTGTTTTTGGATTTCCTTTTCCATTTTATCAGCAGTTTCCTTCATTGTTTCCTTCATTTCCTTGATTGTTTTCATCATCTGTATTCTAAATTTCCTTTCTGTCATTTCTAACATTGACTTATAGGTGGAATCCTCTGCAGTAGCTACCTCACAGTCCTTTGTGGGGGTTGCTCTGGTCTGGTTTTTCATGGTGCGAGGAGTTTTCTGCTGATTATTCCTCATGAGTGATTTCTTTTATCTGTTTCCTTGTCCTAATTTTCTTTTCACTTCCTCCTGCTCTTTAAGTTGCCATTCTTCTGGACTAGGGTTTCGATGAGTCCTTTTGGTACAGGACCAGAAGGATGAGAAGATCGAAGAGCAAGAAGGGAAAAAAGACAGAAAGAGAGAAAAAAAAAAGGAAAATAAAAGAAAAAGGAGAAAGGAGAGGGGGTGGGTAGAAGCAACTATTGATAAAAAGAAGAGAGGCACAGAAAGAGGGGAACAGGAGCAATATAGTTGTACAGTAGGGTACTTTGACCCAACCTTAAGAATCCCCAACCTCTGCGGGTGCCAGGTTGGGTGGTTAGGTCAGCAGCTGTTTGGCAGCCTGTTTGGACACAGTACCCCCCCTCCACCAAGTAGAGAGGAAAGACAAAAATGTAATAAATCAAACCAAACAAGCAAAACAAAAACTTTATGGGATAAAATTGGGGAAAAAAACCAATTAATAAGGGTAGAAACACTAGCAAAAATGAAGTTATGATTGTTGAATAAGGCAACAATGGAAAATTATATTTAAACTAGAAAAATGAAAAAATAAGAGAAAAATGAAAAAAGAAAAGAAAAATCTTTAAGGAAGATGTTGAAATTAAAAACAAAACAACAATAACAAAAACAAACAAACAAACAAACAAAAACCAAAAAACAATACACAATAAAACAAAACCCAAACCAAAGCAGTATATATATCTTGCTGAATATTGTCTGGGCAAGAAGTGATCTTCTGGGGTGTGATATGTTAATCACAATGTTGATATGGCTGTACAAAATGGAGACTGGAGGCCTCTAATGATTTCTCAAACCACAAAAGCCTAAATTCTCCTCAGTCTGCTTAGACGGCACTTTAAATTGCTAACTTGGGCTAAGCAGAAGCTTTCCCAGGAAAGCACTTGTGGCTGGGATCACTCCTTAAGTGGTTATCCACTTACCCATTGTGCCAAAACTGGTCTCACCCTATGCCCCTGAGGGCTAAGGCTGCAAGGCGTTTCAGTCCCCGCCTTTAGGCTCCTCAGTCACTAGATCACTTGCTCTGCCCGATGCTTGTTCTGTGACCCGGAGGGTGGAGCTTGCCAGGGACATTCTCCCACAATGGCTTCACACAGACCACAACCAAACACAGGGAGCTCCATCTGGCTCGGTGGCTCAGTCTGGGGCCCTAGACAATACTCAAAGGCGTCTGCACTCTTCCCCAAGTTCTCCCAAGGTAGTTCAATTGAGTGCAAGGTCCAAAAAAACCCCAAACAGCTCACAGGTAAGGCCTTTTCAGTTTGCAATCTCACTGCTGCTGCACCTACAGCTGCTGGAAGGATTAGACCAAATGAACGCACGCAACCACTTGCCAGATCTCCATTGCTTTTGCCTTCCTCAGGGGGTCCAGAAGTCTCACATTGTCTCCCTGTGTCCCCAAAGGGATGTTTCTGGGTAGATCCCACCAGCCAGAGATGCCTGAAGTCTTCTCTCCCCAGTCTCACCGTGTCCAGTTGCAAGGAAGCTGTTACTCGGCCACCATCTTGCTCTTTCCACCTAATACAACCTTTTTATTCTCCTAATTTTTCTGTTACATGAATTTTTACACCAATATTTTATTTTATTTTATTTTATTTTAAACAGACAACGAATCAGCCACAATCCCTCTGCTAGTTTTCCTATGTTCGCACCCTAACCCAAGTGCATGCACATGGCTTTTATATAGTAAGCTGGCCAACGTGGGGTCTGATATTATGTTTAAGTATCTCTGGAATTTGAGGTCTGATATTCTGCTTGAATCCTGTATCTACTATTGTTACAGGCTAAATGACCCTTACAAAGATAGTCTCTCTAAGCTTTAGCAAATCGGAATAACATTTAATATGAATGGTATAAAAACTACTGGCTTAGCACAGCTTTGGGCACATAGAAATGTTCAATGAATCATAGTGCTTAGAATTTTTTATGGTATAATCACTGTAGGAATATCATTTTAGAGTCTTCATTTTCCATTTAACAATATTAAGATTCACTTAAAGCACATGCCAAATATACGAGGAAGTCAAATCAACTGTTCATTTATTCTTCACATAGAAACTATTTCACATGATCTATTCAATATTACTGGGACAATATTACAAAACTTTTGTTAAATAGAGGCAGTTTTAGAAGTTGAAATAAATTATATTCTAAAATTTTTGTGTGAATTATTTTGAAATTGGAATGTATTTCTCCACAAAACCATGTTAGAAGGATTATTCAATTCCCAGGTCAATGAAAAAGGTATTAAACACATTATTAAAAGGTTCTCAGTGATTGTGAGAAGTACATTTACGAGCTCTGTGCACAGCACCTTACCACCACACATGTCACAGGACTGTTCTCACAACATTCCTGCGAGATGTGTGGGGCAGATGACACAATGTATCTCCCACTTCCAGCTGAGAAGACTGAACTACAGAGGGTCAAGTGTTTCACCAAAGACAGAATTTGGAAAGCACCCACCACTCATGGGTAGGACCTGGGCACTGATATGAACAGCTAGGGGTGGGTGACCAGAGCCCGAGTGAGGTCTTTCTAAACATCCGTCACCCGGGGCACTTGTTAAGAACACAAAGTCTCTGGACACTGCAGTTCAGCTGGTTTGGAGGGTAGCCCAAACAATATCTCCTCAATGACCATCCTAGGTAATTCTTAGGATTAGGCATATTTGGGCTAAGAATGGAAAGGCAAATCAGACAGGCTTGGATTTACTCTGAGCTGGGCTCCAGGGTGTGTGACCTGTGACCTAATATTTGTGATTCTCAGTTTCTTCAGGTGTGTAACAGAGACAATACCGATCTCAGTGGAATTGTGAGAATTATACGTAAAATGCAACACAGTGCCTGGCACAAATAATCTCTCTCTCTCCATATACATACATAACATATGTCTACAGAAATACTGATAGAAAGTGAGTGGGGTGGGCTCTCTGTTCCTAAGCTAAAGGAGACCAGTAGGGAGAGGTGTCCATCAAACTCTGTTTTTAGTTGGTCCATGAGGCAGTTTTCTTTAAGCTTTATAAGGCCACTATCTTCTCAACAAGCACCCTTTTTTCTTTCGAGAAGGACAGCAGTTAATCTACAGTGTGCTTTGGCCTCCAGACCAATTCACTCGCTCTCCCTGGCTGTGCCGTCATCCTCCTACCCAGCTGAGGTCCCAGCCAGTGCACCAGTGCCTTGTTTGCAGAGTAACTGTCATCTCTAGGAGAGAGAAAGCTCACTTCTTGGTAAAATAAATATCTGATCTAAAGATAACAGTGATGTGGGAGGCCAGCTGGGTCCAGGACAGCAGTGCTGCTGCAGATTGTAAAAATGTAACAACTCACTGTCACCAAGAAACTTCTTTACAGAATCTTCTGAAAACACTATTTAATTGTCACCATACTTTCCTATACAGGGAATAATTTACCAATGAGAAAACTGAGGTCCGGAGAAACAAGGCAACCCGTGCAGGTAACACAGGCAGCGAGCGTGGAGCTGGGCTCGGCTGGGTGCCTTGTTCTTACCACCCACGCCACCTCCCCAGGGGTGAGGGCTGGAGACTGAGGAAATAACCCCAGGTGGCTGCCTCTCTGCTCATATGTGGGTGCCATGGAGCAGGGGTCTCGAGTGAAGAATACAGTGAGAGTGACAGCGACAGCAACAAACGGACTGTTCCCAATTCTGCTAGCTACAACACAGTCCTACGCTGGTGACTGGGCACCCCTGCCCCCGCACCATGGGGCATCTAGGCTGGCAGGTACTGGGATGCAGCAACACCTTGTTTTTCAACCACTAAGGAAGCAGGAGAAGGGTGAGGGAGGGAGAGAGGCAGCTGTCACTTAGAGTCCTCGTTGTGGGGCAGGAGAGAGTGAATGCTTGGACTGTCTCATCAGAAAGCTCATTAAACACCTCAACACGCCCCTTGTTGCTGAAGGAAAGAAATGTAGACACATAAGATTTGTATCCTAGTCATGGAACCGATTCCTAGTTGAATAACCTGTTAAGTAACCAGTCACTTAACTTCTTTGGGTTTTCTGTTTTCTCATTTGCAAGCAAGGGACTTGAAAGAAACTCTCCAAACACTCTGAGGACTTGGTTTGAGCGCTGGCTCCTCCCTGCAGTAGCAGCAGACCAGTCTCAGGCCAGCCATTCAAGATGAATCTGTGCTCTAGGTTGTGGCAAAGATCTCAAAATGAGAGAATGTGAAGGGTCCTTCGTGTGCTTTAAAGCACAAAGCAAATGGCAAACAACACTTAAGCAGCACACTCATGTGTGCCAGATACTATTCTGAATGCTTTTCATATATTAAGTCATTTAATACACTTGATAACTAATAAAAACCCTTTTTACAGATGGTGAAACTTAGGCCCAGAGATGTTACATAAGTTGGCCAAGGGCACACAGCTCAGATGAGGTGAAACTGGGATTTGAAATCCTCCTAATCACGTTACATAGATTGTCTATTAGCCATATTTCAGATTTTGATAAAGGCAGAAGTTAGTACACGAGAAAATGATCTCCTGAAATGTAGTTAGTGTTAAGTTTCTGCTGGTAGTGGAGGGAAGAGCCTGACTCTGCCATAATGATGTAAATATGTGGACTGAGACTTGTTATGACTATGGAACAGACAACTTCAAACAAAATTCTGCCTAAAATATCTACTTAATAAGGCTCTCAGCTAAATTGTAGAACATTTCCCTTAAGATATTTCTATCTCATAAAAGAAAGAAGATCAAGAAGAATTTTTTTTCAGGTTAGTTTGATGATTTTTAAACTTTTCCCCCTCCCTGCAATGTAACCTTTATGATATTTTACCTTTGGGGATTTTCAAGAGAAAAATCAATTTTTCATTCTTTTTTACCCTATGGCTGAAGAATTTCTACTTTGTCAATATCTTCATTTACTTTAATTCTGTTTTTTTCTATTTTTTATAACTTGTCAGCTTTTATAATTTTGTCTTCACAATCTCCTTCACCTTTTCACTGGCTCTCTTTGTCTTGAGAACTGAAATTGAGTCAGGGAGTCATCACATAAAACCAAGCACCCAGTCCTCACTGGCCTAGCGGAGTACATTTACCCATTTTCTCATCTCAGGCAAGATTCCCTTTCTTGTTTTTATTACCCTCTTATCCAGATGGCTTTTGTTGTAAGAAATTGGTGGCCCGTATATTTTTAATCTTTGATATTGTCAGGGAATTCTGCACCTGTTTTAAGATTTTCTACATCTAATACTTATTTTGTTAGAAAAGATTTATTTGCTACAATTATTTTTAAAAAAGAAAAAGAAAAGATGAGAAGGAAAGGAGGCTCTGATGACCAAGGGGCTTGTGTGGTGTTAACTCTACAGGGGTAATGCTGCTTGATTTATTTCCTGATTTGCTGACTCTAGTGCTGCCTCCTTCCCAGGCCTCTAAGCACATGTACAAATATGACACAAGCAGACATAAATCAACTTTATTGTCATGATGGCGGCTCCACATCCCATATCATCAGGCTGGGGAAGCGCAGTGAGGTGCTCCTGTTTCGGGCACTGAAAAGACGCCAGCAGAGGCTGTGTCAGGCAGAGGGGCAAGACAGCCGGCTGCAAAACCAGACGCTCTGCTGTGGGATAAACTGACTTTTAGCTGTCAGTGCACTTTTAAATCTTACTCACTCTCCACATCCCTGGGCAGAGCATGGTGTCAGCACACACCCGACACCTTGTAACAAACATTCATAGGAAGAAATACAGAATGTAGATGGGGCAAGAATGGAGAGGAGGGAAAAGGAAGGGGAGGAGGGAGGAAAAAGGACATGAGGAGGAAAGAAGACAAACAGAAGCAAGGAGTTAGAAAGAGGGAAGGAAGAAACTGGAAGAGGAAGGGAAGGAAGAAGAAGGAAAAGGAAAAGAAGGAAGAAAAACAGAAGGAAAGAATTAAAAGGAGAAAAATCTGAAAGGAAAACAAGTTAGGGGAGGAAGGATGCAAGCAAAGAAGGAAGGTGGCTAGAACGGTCTCTAGGATCATGGCTCTCTCACCCTCACACTTTTCTAACTCTTATTTCCCAAGTATCTACCCTGATCAATTAAGTGCTTTGTTAGTTTATGTCTGATTCTCAATTTATTTCATAAATATCATGCCATTTTTTCAAGTAGACTATAAGCTTTTGCAAACAGGGTTCTATCTTCGATTTCTTTTGCACCTGGGCTGTCCTCTGTCCTTCTCTGGTCTGGAGGACAGTGTTGGATGCATGCAGAACAGTGGATTAGCCCGGCGCTCATGGGAATTCAGGTTTCCAACCCTGGAAACGTATCAATTTCTTTTGCTGTAGTTGAGCAACTTCCTTTTTGTTCTTTATGTGTAGTCAAGTGGAGAGTACTGTTACCTTCACGGTCATATGCTTTCCAGAAGTGCTGCAGTATCCAACAAACAGGGTCATTATGTTTAAGCAATCACTCCTTAACATGCTGTGACAGGTGCCTCTTAAGGACAACACCTGAACATATAAAACATTAAAGACTACTTAGTACACAAACACTACTGAGAGTATTTCACCAACTCTTGCCCTCCAGCTATAGTTTGGGACAGACTGCTGTCCAATTAAAGTAGGATTCGAATCTCCTTTGAACTGGCAAGATTTTGTTTCCAGAAGTAAGCATTTAGTATAGAAATGTAAATGATTTTCCCCTCTGGTGGGAAATGCTCACACACCCATGAACTCCCACACTGGTTACTTTATAGTAGTTTTGTGCCAAAACAGATTTTTCTATATCCTCCAGTCTCTGTGGCTACATTATACCAAATCTGTTTTTTCAGAAACAAATCTTCCATTCTGTGGGCCTTGGGAGGAGGGTGCAGATATAGAGAGGGGGCAACCAGACAGGCTTGGAGAACTGAGCCTTAGTCTGCTAAAGAACAAGTCAATGAGGGGGAAGAGTGGAGGAGCCCTCCTCTCAGCTGTAAGACAGGAAGCGCTCATCTCAAAGGCATCTTCTGTGCTCTTGGACCTGCCAGCACAGAAGGTGGGATGTGTGGGCTTGGGGGCTGATGTAGGAAAGCCCATGATTCTACAGAACAATCTAATTGACTAGACACCATTTTTGAGGCCATGTGGCCTACTTTGAAGAGCTTACCTGCCTGTGGTTAGTGAATGGTTTTCAAGCCAGCAAAGGTTCAGGAAGCGACGGCCCCGGCCCTTGCCCTGTCTTTCTCTGAATGAATCTTTCTGATTTATGTCAGAAAATCTTTTTGTCATATGTTCTGACACAAGAGAACTAAGTGAATGAGAGTATGTAGTTCACAAACGACCAAGATGAGAAAAATATGCAAATATTATCAAGAGTAGGAATACCACTTAACTGGAAAATGGCCTATTATTGGGCTACATGGTTTTAGGGAGCCATGTGAAATTTACATGCTCAGCATAATTTAAATTAATTCCTGCCTTTTCTTCCATCTTCAATCATTCATATACTCACATATGGCTTTTGGGGAAATCTTAATAGTAACAGCTCCATTACAGGGTTGGGTTCAGCCTGCTTTCCTTATTCTCATCAGCACCAAGGTGGGCAGACTCTAAATGTGGTCTTATAACAATTGTGGTAATGGTGATGCTCTCAAGTCTCAAGGAAATGATGGTGTTGTGTGTGGAATTTTTAAAAAGCTGTCCTACTGGAGTCGGCAAATGCCCTGTGTTGTAGCAGCAGGACAAAATCCACTGCCTCAATGCAACATTAACCAAAATTCCATGTATTGGGGAGAGGGGCTATTCATCCTGACTACCCAGAGGCAGGTGGATGAGGCCACTCTCGCTGAGAACCTCAGTGTCAGTAGGCTGCCTGTGGCTCTAGGATTATGAGACCTTTGGCAGCTGATGAGGTACAAGGCCCTGGTGGATCCCTAGAAAGCAAACCTCTCATTATTTTGTTTTCTGTTTAAGGCTTTCAGGATATGCAATTCCAGCGTAGGGTAATAATTTGCTCTGCAGATTAAAAAGTCTGAATATCCTCTCACCTTCACTGAGATAGAAAGAACATGTGGTCCAATCCCTGGCATCCAGCAATTTTAGAGCACTTCTTTGATATGCTTTCTACCCCAAGTGTTAGGAGAATACTTGACAGCTTTCCAGGGCATTTCATTCAGGAAGTAGAGGGTTGTCAGGTAGGGGGTGTGTGTGTGTGTATTTCCTTGTGAAAGAAATGCTTTCTTTATCACTTTTTAAAAGAAAGTTCCAGCCTGTAATGAGATGGAATTCCCTTGACTGAATCCCTTCCAAAGAAGCCCATCGTCTAATGGCTGGGACGGGCAAGTGAGTTCTCTCTCCCCTGAGGCTAATAGGGGAAAGACACAGATTGCACCTGAGTTGTGTCCAGAGGGGAGAATGGAACAAGAATTTCCACCACACCAAAATAAATCAATTCATTATTTATCAATCCCTCCTGCCTAGACCTAGAAGATGATTTTATTTATACCAATACACATACACATACACATACATTTATGATCATCATAAGATCGTTGACAGACGGAGCAGAGGAAATAAGAGTCCTGAAATTCACAGATAAATAGCAAGTGGGTTCTGTGGCTATTTTAGCTCATACTAAAGCAACAACTGCTTCTCAACAAATGCTTCTCACTTGGGACTTCCAGAAACGGGAAGAAAAAAAATGTCAACAATACACAGGAAGGATAACAGCAACAATAGGAATCATTTCTTGAGGGCTTATTCTGTGCCAAACACATTGGTGCAAGCAGTGTTTCACTTAATCCTCCAGGCACAGGTAGCTGTGGTACTAAGGGAAGATGATACTGGGTAAGGGGAGGAAAAATAACAGCAGAAATCCTTCAGAGCTTTATTATGACAAAGTAACATTGCACAGCATGTCCTTCTCATTTCATCTGAGTTTAACACCAGCATTTTCTATTCCCTATCTATGCATGTGAGGGAAAGCCACAGAAAAAAATAATACACAGTTCTGAACTTCAAGAATTTATCTGTCTCCTGACTCCTTTTACCTGACTTTGGTCTACTCTATTGTAAAAAGGGATGAATTATATGACTAACAAAAGTTTCCGATGATTTCTCTCAAAGGGGAAGAAGTATTAGATCCATTTAAGAGGTCAAGCAGTTCTGGCATCATGTACTTGTAAGACCATTTGAATCAAAATTAGTGCACAATGTAGTCATTTAATCCATGCTAGTCATTGAAAATTTAGAATGATTTGTTAAGTGTGTATTCAGGGTCACAAAACTACAGGTTGTAGTCCAGTCATACAAAGTCTATACACTTTGGTGAGCCCTATGGAGGAACTTCTTACTATTTCCATTTTCCTTCCTAGTAGGAAGTTTAGCAGGCTACTTGGTGACCTTTTGGGCTTCTTATCCACCCCCTTCCTGAGCTCCCCCAGGCAGTCCTGGTTAGTGACATCATTTTATTTCCACAGGAACCCTCTCACTGTTCACTCAAGTTTGATACAGAAATAGAGGTCTTTTTGTCCCCTCTCTTTTGGCACATGAATACTGCAAAGGGCTAAGAGTGTAGCTAATTTTCAGATGAAAAAAACTGAGCTTCAGAGAAATGTGTGATGTCTGACTTTGGGCATGACCCTTGAAGGGCTCAGCTGAAATACCTTTATAGTTACTTTTTCCAGGTAGAGAATAGTGTTGAAAAACAGCTATTAATCCAGATTTCTTTTTGAGAGTCATATGAGATCTTTATATTATTAGAGGTGATTTTTCCTCTATTATGTGAAGTCTGGAACATGGACTCCTGTAAGGATACGGCTCTATTAGCCACACTCACCTGCTTTTTCCCTTGTTTGGGAAAACTTTCAGGCTGACTTATAATTTGAAATCTCTCAGAAGCTTTTCTAATTAATTTGGCATCTACTGAAAGTCATTGTTATTTGCGATAATGGCTTTTCTTTCTACAAAGACAAAAGCAAGCAAAAAGATGAGGACTACCTGCCAAAAATGGAGATCCCTGCAAAGGAGGAGTGCTAACAAGCCTCTATGCTCTCTAACACCCCAGTGCAGCTCCCGTAGCGCCCACCTGCAGCAAGCAATCAACATGCTGCATTTCAGCAATGAAAGTTTACTGGAGAAAAATAATTTACCTTGGAGTCCAGTTGTTGCATGTATGACCAAAGATATTCTATGTTGGCTCCGAAAGGATGGACATGAAGAAATGTTGATATGATGCCTGAATTGAAAAGACAGACAAACATGGAAAATTATTTACAGGCAAATAAGAGTCTCAACTAAATAATGCCACATAACCCCAAGGCCTGTTTTGTCAGGCTGAGTTATGGTCTTGCCATTTCTAATAGCACCCAACAAGCATTCAATAATAGCACATTCTAAAGACAGTAATATTAACATGGCAAACAGAACACTTTATCTCTGGGATGACAGTAGTTAGCAAAGCTAGAATCTGAGATAATAGATAGATTATTTTTTTTTTAATTATTTTTTATTGAGTCATAACTGTGTACAATGATTCAGGCTTGGAGTACAGTGTGTGGGCTTCCCATACAATCGGAGATATTTTTATCCACCTGATTAATGTAACATTCATGATATTTTCTCATTTACT
>CAUYRH010015590.1:0-22484 GCA_963574655.1 Perodicticus potto | reverse complement strand
ACGTTACCAAGGCAGCAAAAATTGGAATTATTGTAGGTTTTCCTCTGTCAGACCTTTTATTGTTTATCCTATTTTATTTACTTCTTGTGGATTGGATCTTGCAGAGTATTTTAGAGAACAAATTACCTAACTAGTGTAATTCCTCCTTTTGACAAGGAGGAAGCCCAGGTATTATATTTTGAATTTGATTTCACCAGAAATAATAGGAAAAAGATCTTTGAATTGGGCACTGTATTCTTTCTTTTTTTTTTTTTTTTTTGTAGAGACAGAGTCTTACTTTATCGCCCTCAGTGGAGTCCTATTGTGTCACAGCTCACAGCAACCTCCAACTCCTGGGCTTAGGCGATTCTCTTGCCTCAGCCTCCCGAGTAGCTGGGACTACAGGTGCCTGCCACAACGCCTGGCTATTTTGTTGTTGTTGTTGCAGTTTGGCCAGGGCCATGTTCGAACCTACCACCCTCGGTATAGGGGGCTGGTGCCCTACCCACTGAGCCACAGGTGCCGCTCCGGGCACTATATTCTTAAGAATTATAAATTGTAATTTTCTTTTTTTTGAAGACAGTCTCACTCTGTCACCCTTGGTAGAGTGCCAAACCTCAGACTCTTGGGCTTGAGCATAAATTGCAAATCATTCAAATACACATTCCATTTTTTTCTTCATAACATATTTTTTCTTTATTTTTTCGTGAAGCCTTTGATTAGTAGATTGAACTAATGGAGACATTTCTTCCTCTAGTTAATGCTTTTAACAGTACTAATGAGGATTAATTTTACTTACCCCATGTATCCTGCACTCTAACTAGTAAGTTGGTCATTGTTTTCACTTCAAAGCACTGGGTATACTGCTTTGTTGAAATACTGTTTCCTTAGGTATTCACTGAAAGAATATAGAAAGGTGGTCAGGTAAAGTCTTATTTTCTATTGGCAAGCTTAATAATTTGTCTCATAATTCACCCCAGCAAACCAAACTATGATTGTCAAAATGTTCACACTTTGCTAATAAAGTAAAGGAAAAAAATTCAACCTTGGATATATATGAAAATATGTAGTTATTTTAGTAGTATAACAAGAACAAGTTTCTCAAACATGCTGATGTTTTCATCAAGCTCACTCAAAGGTAAATTTTGAACTACCTTTTCTTGGTCAGTAGACAATTGTCACATTAAAGTCCGTGACAATTTATCTAGATGTATTAATTTTAGCATGGCTACTCTTTTAATTATCAAAGATGTTCAAAATGCTTTAAAATGACAGAGAACATACACAAATTAATGCATGTATAATTTATTAAAATAGATTTGAAATGAACTATTACCTGGAAATACCGTCTTAAATTTTTTTAAATGGTTAAAGGAGATTAAGTTGAATTATTTTGAAACTACATGAAGAATCTGATGGTAACTAATGGCCTGAGTCAGTCTCTCTAATAATTTGTTTTCTGCTTTGAAAACATGTCTCCTCATACCTGGAAGCTCATAGGAAGCTGTTTGCAGGCTGAGCTTCTGGGTATCTTGATCTTGTGTCCTCTCCCTCATATCCACCAATTTGAAGGGGTTTCCCTTCCCCAGTACCTTTTGTCAGAGTCAGCCCTCTAATGCTTATTTATGCTGTTTTGCTTTGGGGATTATGGATCTCTGCAGAAATCTGCATGCCTGATAACCAGTTTCCAAAGCAGAATCCATTTTGCATGTCACAATCAAAATAGTCACTGTAATCTCATACATGCTGGGTGATTATACCCACAAAAGGAGTTAATGTAGATCTGCTCTTAATAATAGACTGCAATTTTGAAGCAGTTTTTTCTTTGTTTTGTAAAGTGGCTAAGATTGTGGAAGTGTGTGGTATTACTCTTTAAATGACCTGTAAAATTGCCTTTTCAGAAATTTGTTTAAAAGGCTAGTAAGTGGGACCCTTGAGGATGGTACTGGATTAATAAAGATTATGAAAATAAAATTCTTTTCCTGTTAGGTCAGTGTTATGATTTATTAGTTTTAATTATTTAATAACTAATTTTCAGAATTGATAACTTAAAAATTTTTTGTAGCATTTTAAAGTAATGCATTTGTTATGGGTTTATATGTAATTTTATAGAATTTCAAACATTTGGAAGGCTAATCAGTGGTATGTGGATCTTAAACATTTGGAAGGATAGTTAAATGGTATTTAAGTCTTTTGGATATAAAAATAGAGAAAATTTATTAATGGTACTCATTCATGGTTTATTAGTCTGGATTACTTAATACCAATACATTGATTTAAGTGTTAATTACCACTAAATATATATTACTTATAAATGCATATGAAATTAATATTTTGAAAATTTAGAGGACACAGCTGAAAAATACTAATTTTTAAATAGGTTTGGTACATATGGCTTTGGATGGTTTTGGTAGGTGCATCATAAGACAGCACTGGACTTTAGACTTTAGTCAAAGTCATATCAGTTCTAATAAGCACATAACTTTTTTTTTTTTTTTTTACTTTGTCACCCTCGGTAGAGTGCTGTGGTCTTATAGCTCACAGCAACCTCAAACTCTTGGGTTCAAGTGATTCTCCTGCCTCAGCCTCCCTAGTAGCTGGCACTACAGGTGCCTGCCACAACACCCACCTTATTTTTTTTTGTTTTTTAGTAGGCTCGGGCAGGTTGGAACCCCACCAGCCCTGGAGCATGTGGCCGGCACCGTAACCATTGAGCTATGGGCGCCTCTTTAAAACTGTTTTAAAGAATATGAGTACTAATGGTAAAGTCTAGTATCAACACATAATAGGATTTCAGGAGGTATTTAATTTTTTCCCTAGGTTTTCCTTCTATAAATGTGCTTTTAGGTGTATCTATATATAGAGTCATGGTATCATTTATTGCTGGAAAGTAAAAGACAATGATTTTACTTTGGATAAATATCAATATAATTTTCCAGTACCAGCTGACTGGCTTTTGATTATTTTCACAGAAAATTCTTGACTCTTCCAATTTTGAATTAAGTATGTATATTTTGTGTATACAAAGAAACATCACAAAAAGGAATGGATTGATATATAAAGATTGATAGGAACATTAGTAGTTCTCACCTAAAAACTTAAGTTTACTGAAAAGCAAGAAATACATGGACATAGAAAATCTTTTATGATAAAATGAATATGCCTTATAGTGCTAAATAGTAGATGAAAATGTTTAAAAATTATTGTGCCATATTAGAAATAAAGACACTATAAATATTTTCTGAAGAGACAATTAATGGAGTTAATTTATGATAAAATACGGGAAATAAGTGACAAGTCAAAACTACCATTTTGTGAAATAAAGGAGTTTTTGCCTTCATGGAGTTACATGATTTAAGAAAATCATTGGATTGTTGCCCGTGGCTCAGTGAGTAGGGTGCCAGCCACATATACCACGGGTGGCAGGTTCAAACCCGGCCCCGGCCAAACTGCAACCAAAAAATATCTGGGTGTTGTGGCAAGCACCTATAGTCGCAGCTACTTGGGAGGCTGAGACAAGAGAGTAGCCTAAACCCTAGAGCTGGAGGTTACTGTGAGCTGTGATATCACTGCACTCTACCAAGGGTGACAAAGTAAGACTGTCTCTAAGAAAAAAGTAGAAAATCATTGGTTATGAAGAAGTTGCCATGGTGTTTATATCCTTAGAAGGATGTATTGCTAAGGGTCTGTGTGCTCCATCCGATGTTTACATGTAGTCTGTAAGACTAACTTGAAGTTTTTCCTGCAAGTTTATATATGAAATCAGTGATTTAAAAAAAAAAATCTCATTTCTTAACTTGGAAACATTCCAGGAGTCATCCTTTCTCAAGTGAATAAATGACCAAATCCATCTAAGGGTTGTGCAGGAATCCATTTGCTGAGTTCTTTTATCTTGTCCTTGCTCGATGGTGAGTAATTTCTTTATCTAGAAATTTTGGAAGCAAAAGCAAAGTTATTATAATTACCTCCAGTGGAGGACTAGTATTGGGAAGTAAGAAAACAATAAGAAACCTGTGGTCAACTTTTCAGTTAGTGCTTCAGCACAGTTGTTGAGTAATTTTTAAAAAAGAAAAGTACATAGATTATAAGGAAGCACCCTTAACGATTGAGTTCACATTCTTCCTCTTCATATATATTTTTTAAAAACAAGTCTTTAGCAATAGATTAACAATAAATTGCAAAGTAATTTTGAAAATTCACATTATAATGTGAAATGAGATGTTAGAAGGACACCCTCAGATTGTAGTAAAATTAGGCATAATACTGAATGTATTTTCTTTGGTTTTAAGATTTTCATTCATTTTTAATTAATAAACATGATACTTGTAAATACGTTATTACAGAATGGAGGGATTTTATAGCCCTTGAGTTTTATCAGTTTTTGTTTTTTTATTTGGAGACAGAGTCTCACTTATCACTCTGTTCCCTGGCATCACAGCTCCACAGCAACCTCAAACTCTTGGGCTCAAGCGATTCCCTTGCCTTATCCTCCCAAGTAGGGGGACTACAGTTGGCCACCACAACACCTGCCTATTTTTTTAAAGACTAGGTGTCACTCTTGCTCAGGCTGGTTTGGAACTCTTGAACTCACGGAATCTCACCTCTTCCTCCCAGATTGCTGAGATTACAAGGGTAAGCCACCACCCCTAGCCTTTTGGCAGCTGTTAATTTGAAGAAAAAAATTTTTTTTTCTTCAAGTTGATAATTGACAAAGAAATGTATTGTTTTATTATAAGCCTCCCTGGTCAAACAAATAATGATGGCCAAATAGATTACAGTTGTTAAGAGTTTTCAAAATTTGGGTCATTGTAATGATTATATAGATGAATTTAAAGTGGGTGATAAACTATAATTATCCTATTTCTCAAGTGAAGAAAATTGAGTTCATAAGAAAAGTAAAATACTAGGCGGCGCCTGTGGCTCAAAGGAGTAGAGCGCTGGCCCCATATGCCGGAGGTGGTGGGTTCAAACTCAGCCCTGGCCAAAAACTGCAAAAAAAAAACCAAAACACAAAACACCAAAAAAAGAAAAGTAAAATACTTAATTGTGCCTGAGTTTCTTAATCTTGAGTAATGAATGGACTCCTATGAGAAGAAAAAAAATTCTGTGGACTAATACTGCCTTGAATTATTTTTGTTAAACCATTGTTTAATTCATAGATTATGTAAACTTAGGCTCCTAGCTCTTTTAAAATTATAAAGTAAATTACACTCAACTACATTGTAATTAAAATTCAAAATAATTTAATATTGAGGATGTTTTGTTGAGTTAATTTCTGCTTGAAATACAAGTATTGGTGTTATCTCCTGTTTTTTTGTTTGTTTTTATAATTTGTTATGTTCCGTACTCCTGTGGGATAACTGGATCTCTCAAATTTTCTTACCTTTTCTACTCACCAAACTATTATGAAAATGTCCTTGTTGTATTTTTTGACCTTCACATGGTGTGAATATGATTGTAATAAGTCCACCTCCTTTTTTTTTTTTTTTTTCTGTAAGTCAGGGACTGTTATTTCAGAGAATTGAAACTCCCAAGACTTTTTATTCTACTTTGAGACTACAATTGATTTTCAAGAGTTGCATTAATATTTACTTTGTTATGGATAAAAACAGTTTATCATTGGTAATAGTGGGTAACTTGCTATGTTAATAACATCATTTTAAGTTAGCTTGACACATTTTAATAAGTGGTACCTTAAAGCTATGTGGTGTGGTTTCCCCACACTCAGAGTGAGGGTGCTGAGTGCAGTTCCAGGTTCCCCTCCCAGGCAGGCCTGAGCCTCCCCTTCCTACCAGGCTGGTCACCTCTTTCTCCTTGTGACCAGTTCTGTCATTCAGCTCTTTCTCTCTTTTTCCCCTGCTGTCCTCTTCCTTTGACACCTATGCTAACCATGAATTTGAAGGCTGCCTTTGAGAGAGGACCTGTGCAGAAGTCTTAACTCCAGTCTTCTTAACTCTACTCCTTATCCCCCGCCCCTTGTTTTGCTTCCTCTGTCAGTGTTGGTTCCTGTCTCTCCGCCAACCTGGGGCTCTTTAGCCTTCTGGCCACTCTGGTCCAGGATTGTCTTCTCACTTTGCCCAAGTTGACATTTTTGGCTTCATTTGCACCTGAGAGTTGACAATACAGGCAACCAGCTGTGCTGGGAGTGGCCATCACAGTAACAAAGTTGTAAAATAATTTAGAAATGTATTTTGAAAAATTTAATTTTATACTTTGAGTTTTTTAAAACAAGTATATTGAAAGTATATTTTTTGAAGCTAAAAATTGAGCCAATATTAGATATTCTCATTGGAGGTATTTTCTTGAGTTTTACTTTTTTTTTTGTAGAGACAGAGTCTCACTTTATCGCCCTTGGTAGAATGCCGTGGCGTCATACAGCTCACAGCAACCTCCAACTCCTGGGCTTAGGTGATTCTCTTGTCTCAGCCTCTGGAGTAGCTGGGACTACAAGGTGCCCACCACAACGCCCGGCTATTTTTCTGTTTTGCAGTTCGGCCAAGGTCGGGTTTGAACCCGCCACCTTCAGTATATGGGGCTGGCGCCCTACTCCATGAGCCACAGGTGCCGCCTTTTTTTTTTTTTTTTTGAAACAGAGCCTCAAGCTGTCGCCCTGGGTGGAATGCCGTGGCATCACAGCTCATGGCAACCTCCAACTCCTGGGCTCAAGCGATTCTCCTGTCTCCGCCTCCCAAGTAGCTGGGACTACAGGCGCCCACAACAATGCCTGGCTATTTTTTTTTTTTTTTTTTTTTTTTGGTTGCAGCCATCGTTGTTTGGCGGGCCCAGGCTGGATTCCAACCCACCAACTCAGGTGTATGTGGCTGGCACCTTAGCCGCTTGAGCCACAGGCGCTGAGCTGAGTTTTACCTTTTTTATTAAACTGTAGTAAAATATGTAAAATTTTAATTTTTAAGATTTATATCTATGTTTTCTTCTAATAGCTTTAGTTTTACCTCACTTTTATGTATTTGATCTGTTCTAAGATAATTATTTTATTTGGTCCACTTGTCCCAGAACCATTTGTCAGAAAAACTGTTCTGTCCTCAAATGGTCTTGACATCTTTGTCAGAACTTAGTTGATCTTAGATGTATGGATTGTCCCCCAAATCAGTGTCGGTTCTTACGCTAGTATCACACTGTTTTGATTACCTTTTAATAGATTTTACAATTTTATGTTTTGTCATATTCTGTATGATTTTTGGAATCAGCTTTCCCATTAAAATGGCTGGTGGGATTTTTATGGGTATCACTATGAATCTGGATCACTTCAGGGAGAGTCATCATCTTAATTTTATGTCTTCTAATCCATGAATGTGTAATGGTGATGTGTTTATTTTGGTTTTTATATTCTTTTTAGCAAAGTTTTGTAGATTTCAAGCCATTTTACCTCCTTGATTATTTCTAAATGTTTTATTTTTGATGGTTTGGGTTAGGGTAAGACTTTAAATGCCACTTTTTGAAAACAATGTATTTTGGGTACAAGGAAATGTTACAGTCATTTATTTGTATTAAAAAATATTGGAAGCTTTAATGCCAAAAGCTAGGTAATTTTTTTGTGAAATGAAAAAACTTCAGTTCAGTTTGCCAAATCCGTTGGCATGGTGATCTCAGACCCTCGCTTATGCAGTCTTCTTCTGGCACTTCCCCTGGCTGGGTGAGTCTGACTGCGTGTTAGCAGTGAGGTTCTGTATTGATAAGTGCAGAGCAGTTGAGAGGAATCTTGTGAAGATCCTTCGGCAAACACCATTTGCCCTGTGCCCTGTGACTTAGGACAGTTAGTCCCTGTGAACTTCAATTTCTTCTGTAAGGAAGGTGCTTACCTTGGCGTTGTACTTCAATGAAATAACATGAATGGGTTTAATCACAGTCTGATGAAGAGTGATTGATCAATAGATGATTACTTTTTTTGTTTTGAGACAGTCTCACTGTGGCACTCTCAGTAGAGTGCTGTGGCGTCAGAGCTCACAGCAACCTCACACTCTTGGGCTTAAGCAATTCTCTTGCCTCAGTCTCCCAAGTAGCTGAGACTACAGGTGCCTGCCACAACGCCTAGCTATTTTTTGGTTGTAATTGTTGTTGTTTAGTAGGCCTGGGCCAGGTTTAAACCCACCAACCCCAGTGTACATGGCCGGCGCTATAACCACTGAGCTACAGGTGCTGAGCCACTTTTGTTGTTACATTTAACCTGTGTTAAATATGCATTTATGTCAGTGTGTAAAGTGTGGGTTGATTTTTTTTTTTAAGAGGTTACATGGCACTTTATTAAACATAGTGAGTTCTAAAGTTAATTTCTGCTCATGGTTGAAGGTTAACAGGTGGTCTCAGGATTTTCATGACTCCTGAATTCCCTGACACTGCCCAGAGGATGCCTCCCCATGGCACCTTTGCACTGTGGGCCTGGTGGATCCGTTTTGGGTTGGGCACAGTTGCTATGGGAACAGCAGTAGGTCCTTACGGACACATCCATTGGAAAGAGGTAACTGATAATGAAAAACAGAGTTCCCAAAGCTTGAGTTGAAAATCAGCATGTGGTATTTTATCCACATTCTATTTGAAAACTTGATTCTCTGACTTCATATATACAACCTATGTAAATGTATGTGCTAAGGAACATGATTCATTAGGAAAGGAAAGGGAGGTTAAATTTTTTTTTTTTTTTTGAGACAGAGCTTCAAGCTGTCACCCTGGGTAGAGTGCCGTGGCATCTCCAACTCCTGGGCTTAAGCGAGTCTCCTGCCTCTGCCTCCCAAGTAGCTGGGACTACAGGCACCCGCCCCAATGCCTGGCTATCTTTTGGTTGCAGGTGTTGTTTAGCAGGCCCGGGCTGGATTCAAACCCGCCAGCTCTGGTGTATGTGGCTGGTGCCTTAGCTGCTTGAGCCACAGGCACCAAGCCAGGGACTCTTAAATATAATCACAGTGAAGTCTTAGTTACAGAATTTAAAAAAGTACCTACTGTTAATAATCATAAATGAGTGTGTTTGTATCTAATTTCATCCTTGCTTTCTGGGAGTTAGTAATCTAATTCTTGAACAGATTAGGTCTTCAATTGTAGTAAAATATTAATAAATATTAATATTTCTTATTCTCAGTTGGTTTTTAGTCAGAATTAGGATGTGGATTAAGTTGATAAAATTTGCTAATAATGTGGGTGGCGCCTGTGGCTCAGTGGGTAGGGTGCCGGCCCCATATACCAAGGGTGGCGGGTTTAAACCTGGGTTGGCCAAACTGGGCGTTTTGATGGGCACCTGTAGTTCCAGCTATTTGGGAGGCTGAGGCAATAGAATCACCTAAGCCCAGGAGTTGAAGGTTGCTGTGAGCTGTGATGCCTGAGCACTCTACCAAGGGCGATAAAGCGAGACTCTTGTCTCTTAAAAAAAAAAAATTGCTAATCCTGGGTTCACCACAAGCCGTTCTGTGACTTTGATCACTGCACCAGGCACCATCAGGTGCTGCTACCACAGTGGTGTGTGTCACAAACTCTTTTCGCCAGTGCACAATCTAGTGGAAGTTAGAAGGGGGTAAATAGATGACTTTTTTTTTTTTTTTAAAGACAGTCTCACTCTGTTGCCCAGGGTAGAGTGCCCTGGTGTCAGCCTAACTCACAGCAACTTTAGACTCTTGGGCTCAAGTGATTCTCCCGCCTCAGCCTCCTGAGTAACTGGGACTATAGCAACTGGCGCCTGGCTAATTTTTTCTATTTTTAGTAGAAACAGGTCTTGAATTTCTGAGCTCAAGGAATCTTCCCGCCTCGGCCTCCCAGAGGGCTAGGATTACAGGCGTGAGCACTGTGTCCAGCCCAAGTAGGCAATTTAAGTGGTGACAAGTGCTAGGGAAAAAAAGTAAGAGGTTGGTGTGTGGGGAGCATTCAGGAGGGGCAACTGCGGTTCTATGATAAAAATAGCTATACCAAGTGTTCTGACTGATAGCATGTCTTTATATAAACTATACCTAAACATTGGCCTGCTCCTTACCCTGGTGTTTGGTCTACTGTAATTATTTGTTAAAGAATTAAAATACTGGCATTAAAAAATTAGATTTTGGATTAGTTTTGCTTAAATAAAAGAAATTGGAGTAGACAATTTCTGAGACAGCTGCAGTACTCAGTTCTTTGCTTGTTTAGCCCTTTCCCGTGTAGGGGCTGAGTAGTTTAGAATGCTTTATTGTAACTAGACTGTCTTGGTCCTTTGGGAGGCTCACAGAGTGGTAGTTTCATTTGCAAGTGGTGTAGTTTGTTATTTGGAAAGACTTAATTTAACCAAATGGACCAGTGCTACTCAGGTTCGAATGGTGTTCTAGGGGTTCTTAAAGTGCAGGCTTTAGCTCAGGTCTGGGATAGGAAGCATAGTGAGTGTGTAGCAGGCACTGCTGAGTGGGAAATGCAGACTGTATTTGCGGTGCAGAAACTCAGCTCTCTCCTTATACAGAGGAAAGAGGATGGTCTCACCACAGTTTTCACTCACTTTCCACAGCCCTCTCCTGTAAATTCCTCTGCTATTCTTCAGTCCCAGATTTTTGACATGATCCGTTCACTCTCACAGCCCGTGTTTGTGTGTACGAGATTGGGTGCCACATCGTGAAGGTCAGTTCCCTTGTAAATGGTCCCGTCTGTGCGTGCATGCAGCAATCCTTACTGTGGCTGTGGTCCTGGGGTCCAGGAAGGTGCCTGTCTTGGGCAGTCACATCCCTGCTGTGCTGGTCCTCTGCTGTGCACACCCATATTGCTCTGAGTCTGGATGGATTTGTGGAGCTGCTTTACCCAGCTGGAGAGGCACTTCCAAATACTACCTTGCAAATTCCCAGCCTTCCTCTGTGCACACTTGTCCTTTTTTTCAGCTTAGGGAAGCTCCTCCCTGTTCCTGGCACATGGACATTTACTTTTGCAGAACATATGAAATGTCTTTCAGGGAAAAACATAGGTAGGTCTTAGGCCCAAAAAGTATCCTTCCATCTGTTAAGGACAAGTTTAAAATCTTACTTTTTCAACTAAAAATTGCAGCTCATATTCATTTCTCCCTCAAAATATTGATACAGGGAAATCTTGAGGTAGAGGCATTATTCTCCTAGAGGGGCCACAGAGTGTCTTGTCATGTGTGTGCAGTCCCTGCTGGGTTTGTAATAGCCACTGAGTGAGAGGGCCAGAGAGAAGAAAGCAAGCTGTGGGAGGAGGTCAGGAAATGCAGCTGCCGAGAAAGGTAAGTGTGGGGAGTATTCAGGAGGGGCAAATGCGGTTACCACTCAGTTACCTTTGCTGCTAGAACAGACACAGGCCAGTGGGGTGGCTCACACCTATAATCCCAGCACTCCAGGAGGCAGAGGTGGGAGAAGTTTGAGGTTGCTGTAGGCTACGTTGAGGCCACAGCACTGTAGCCTGGGCAACAGTGAGTCTATCTCAGACTTTTCACTAGTTTGGAACTTGTGTACTGTGAGGTTAGGTAGAGCCTTCAACACTTTCCAAGCACATTTCTGAGGTTATGTTATTTTTCTAAGGCTTCTCTTAGCACTTTTGGTTGAATAGGACTGTTCTCTCATTTTAAGATTTCTCCTCCAATGATGGCTCTAAGTGTTTGATTATCACAGAGTTTCAAGATGTGTTCCTTGGGCCTCTTGTTACGACAGGGGCCGGTTTGTTGTATATGGCGAATGTATCTTGCTCTGTAAACCTAGCTTGCTCTTCCTTAAACTTGTTTCATGCTTGCCTAAAAAAAAAAAGATGTATTCCCTGGACAAGGAGGAAGTCGGCTACTTATCAAGGGTGAGCTATGTTAAAGGTGAATCCTGCTGGAACTGAAGATGGGAGTAATGACATCATGAAAAGCCTGTGGTCATCAGATGTCCTTGTTTTTGGAATTGTCTCTAAGCAAAGAGTAAAGGTACAAATAGAACCCTCATGATGACTTTCAGAAATTTGTAATCAGCTTAGGTTCTAAATATATATGTTGTAGCCTGGATTAGAATTTTAAAAAATTATGTATACTTTGAAACCAGTTTTGAAGCCGGGCATTGTGGCAGGTGCCTATACTCCCAGATACTTGGGAGGCTGAGGCAAGAGAATCGCTTAAGCCCCAGGAATTGAAGTTGCTATGAGCTGTGATGCCACAGCACTCTACCCAGGGCAACAAAGTGAGACTCTGTCTCTAAAAAAAAAAAAAAGAAACCAATTTTGAAAAACACTGAGATGACAGGCACCCACTGTACTTCTTTTCATTCATTTGAGAAGGATTCAGGTCAGTGCTCCTCTGGGGGCTGATGCTTGTGACATAGGAAGGGGAGACACTGCTGGACGTCTCCTCACTGCAGGGTGACACAGTCTGAGAGGGCAGGCGTGGAGATGGACAGAGGGGATGGCCTGGCTCCACTCTTGGCACAGTCATGTGAGCCTTACTAATGTGTTTGATCGTGTTCCTTTGCTGGCCTGATACCAGTTACAGGTGTTGATGGTGTACTCACTAGGCATTCACTCGGGGCTTATCAAGACCTTTGAATCTTGAAGGTAACCAGTAGAGGCTAGACAGTCCCCGTTAGGACATGTCAGAGAAACCCTGGAAGTACACAGACTGGATGTGTAGAGGAAGGGAATCCGCCTGTGAGCCAACTAGGCCTGATGAGACCTTCTCTCCTGAGTGTGAGTGATTCACGAACCAGAAAGGGAAGAGTGTCCCTGGAGCTGAAGCCTGCTGGGGGCTGCTGGTGTTTTGCTCTGCTGCTCCTATCCAGCAGGGGCAGCCAGCCCTGAGGCCAGGGAGGAATGTTTCTGTCATGACTATATTTCAATGGGCTTTTCATTTATCTCTTTTTAAAAAAAATTTTTAGGACATTATTAACATTTGCTTTAATACTTCTTTGGGGAAAAGAACACACTTTTAGTCAATGACGAGAAACATTTTTACGTAATAGTAGGCTTTTATTTTTAATACCTATTATGCCATATAGGTTCCTGCACCTAATACCACAGTTCCATTGGTTCTTCTGTGTGGTATGTTATGTGCCTATTATATGCCATGAATTTATGGGGAATGAGTTTCAGCAGCTCAGCCTCCTTTCCATTGATTCTCACAGTGTGCTCCTCCGGGTGGAGCAGGCTGGCACTTCATTTGAACCCAGGTAACTTCCTCCTCCTTTTTCTGATCATTTTTCTTCATGTGTTTCAGGAATCTATATTGGCTTTGACAGTGCTTAATATGCTTAATAGAAACATTAATCCTCTTGGCAGGAATCCTGCTCTTGTTTGTTTACAACAATGCCAATAGCATGCTGGGTGACATTGTAGATTCTTCCAGTTTTGCCATGGTGACATCAGTGTAGCATGGCTTTTCAATAGAACCCATTCCCTTGATGTCTACAACATCACCTTTCTTTTAGATTAGTATATATGTGGTCAAAGGAACCACTCCATGTTTTCTAAAAGGCCTAGAGAACATATGCAGGGTGCCTTTCCTCTTTCCCTGTGTGTTTGTCATTTTGGTGAATTACTGGAAGATGGCGTCTCTGGCTGAAAGGCTCTATTTGTTTTTTAAATTGAGATATATACCATAAAGTTTCCCATTTTAAAACTGGCTTTTACTATGTCCACAAGATTGACATCGCCATTATCTAATTCCAGAACATTCCAGAATGATGGTCATTTGAGCTTGTTTGTACCTTTTAGCTATTATAAATAATACTGCTATGAACATTTGTGTTTATTTCATTTTTTAATTATTTTTAATTAAATCATAACTTTTACATTGATATTTTTTTTTTTAGAGACAGAGTCTCACTTTGTTGCCGTGGTGTCACAGCTCACAGCAACCTCCAGTTCTTGGGCTTAGATGATTCTTTTGCCTCAGCCTCCCAAGCAACTGGGATCACAGGTGCCCACCACAACGCCCAGCTATTTTTTGTTGCCGTTTGAACCCACCATCCTCAGTAATGGGGTTGGCGCCCTACTCACTGAGCTACATATGCTGCCCAGTATGGACATTTTAACAATGTTGATTCTTCTCAGCCATGAGTATGGTATGTTTTTCCATCTGTTAACATCTTCAGCTATTTCTTTTCTCAGAGTTTCATAGTTCTCTTTATAGAGATCTTTCACATCCTTTGTTAGGTAAATTTCCAGATAGTTCATTTTCTTTGGCACTATTGTAAAAGGAATAGAGTCCTTGACTATATTTTCAGCTTGACTATTGTTGGCATATATAAAAGCTACTAACTTGTAAGCACTGATTTTGTATCCTGAGATGCTGCTCTATTCCTTGATCACTTCTGAGAGTTTTGAAGTTGAGTCCCTGGGATTTTCCAGGTATAGGATCATATGATCAGCGAAGAATGAGAGTTTGATCTCCTCTGATCCTATTTGGATACCTTTGATTGCTTTCTCTTGCTTGATTGCGATGGCTAAGACTTCCATTACTATGCCGAATAGCAATGGAGACTGTGGGTATTCTTGCCTCATTCCTGATATAGGTGGAAATGTTTTCAGTTTTATACCATTCAATATGATATTTGCTGTGGGTTTGCTGTAGATGGCCTCTGTCAGTTTAAGAAATGTCTCTTCTATACATATTTTCTTAAGTGTTCTGATCATGAAAGGATGCTGGATATTATCAAAGGCTTTTCCTGCGTCAATTGAGAGAATCATATGGTCTTTGTTTCTTATTTTATTGATGTGATGTATTATATTTATAGATTTGTGTATGTTGAACTAACTCTGTAACCCTGGAATAAAACCAACTTGATCATGGTGTATAATTTATTTGATGTGTTGTTGAATTCTGTTTGCTATGATCTTATTGTATATTTTTGCATCAATATTCATTAATGATAATGGTCTATACTTTTCTTTCTTTGTTGGATCTTTTCCTGGTTTGGGTATCAGGGTGATATCTGCCTAATAGAATGTGTTGGGAAGTATTCCTTCTTTTTCTATGGTTTGGAAAATGTTGTATAATATAGGTACTAGTTCCTCTTGAAGCCATCTGGTCCCGGACTTTTCTTTTTTGGGAGATTTTGTATTGTTCATGATATTTCAGTGATTGATTTAGGTCTATTCAAGATTTCTAATTCTTTCTGGTTGAGTCTAGGAAAGTGCTGAGCTTCCAGATATTGGTCTGTTTCCTTCAGATTTTCTTATTTCTGGGAATAGAGATTTTTGTAGTAATCATTGAGGTTTTTTTTCAATTTCTCATGTGTCTATTGTTATTTCTCTTTTATTGTTTCTGATAGATGATAGTAGAGATTTTACTTTTCTATTTCTGGTTAGGTTGGCGAAAGGTTTATCAATTTTGTTAATCTTTTCAAAAAACCAACTTTTGTTTTATTGATCTTTTGAATGATTCTTTTGTTTTCAATTTCATTTAATTCTGTCCTAATTTTGGTTATTTCTTTTCTTCTGCTGGGTTTAGGGTTGGAATGTTCTTCCTTTTCCAGTTGCTTAAGATGGTCCATTTAGTTGTTGGCTTCCTGTCTTTCTGTTTTCTTAATGAAGGCTTCCAATGCTATAAATTTCCTTCTTAGGACTACCTTTGCAGTATCCTACAGGTTTAGATAATTTGTGTCTTCATTATCATTTTGTTCCAAAAATTTGGTGATTTTCTTCTTAATCTCGTCTTTGACCCAGCTATCATTCAGCCTAAGATTATTTAGTTTCCATGCCTTTGTTTGAATATGAAGATACCTGTTGCTATTGAGTTCAACTTTTATTCCATGGTGGTCTGAGAAGATACAAGGAATAATTTCTACACTTTCAAATCTGCTGAGTTTAGACTTGTGTCCTAGGATATGATCTAGTTTGAAGGATGACCTGTGGGCTGATGACAAGAGTGTGTATTCAGTTTTATTAGGGTGAAATGTTCTGTAGAGATCTGTAAAGTTCATTTGTTCTAGGGTCAGGTTTAAGTCTAATATTTCTTTGTTTAGTTTCTTCTTGGAGGATCTATCCAAAACTGTCAAAGGGGTGTTAAAATCTCCAACTATTATAGTGCAGGAAGATATCAAATTGCTCATATCCATTAGGGTCTGCTTTATCAATTGAGCATTCTGGTAGGGTACATAAATGTTAATTATCGAAATCTCTTCATGTTGGGTGTTTCCCTTGACAAATATGTAGTGACCTTCCTTATCTTTCTTTATCTTTGTTGGTTTGAAGCCGATTGTATCTGCTACTAAAATTGCAACCCCTGCTTTTTTCTTGTTTCCATTTGCCTGTATTATACAACTCCATCCCTTCACCCTGAGTCTGTTCTTATCCTTTCAGGTAAGGTGAAGTTCTTGTAGATAGCATATATCCAGCCTGTGCCTCTTTAGAAGACAATTTAAACCATTCACATTAATTGAGATAATTGATAAGCCTGGTTGTGTTTTCGGTGTCATGATTTTCGGATGTCTAGTAGACATTTTTAATCCTTTCACCACTGTGGAAGTTGGGTTTTGTTCAAAAATTTCTGGGTGAGTTTACTTTAGAGGTAGAGCATTGTGCTGTTCATTGTGGAGGATGGGTCTGAGAATATCCTGGAGAGCTGGTTTAGTTATGGCAAATTTCTTCAACATGTCTATATCATTAAAGTATTTGATTTCACCATCACAAATGAAACTCAGTTTAGCTGGATGCAGGATCCTGGGCTGGAAGTTGTTTTGTTTTAGGAGATCGAAGATCAATGGCCATCTTCTTCTGGCTTGAAACATTTCGGCTGAGAGATCTGCAGTCATTCTGATACTTCTTCCTTTATAGGTAATGCTGTTCTTACATCTGGCTGCATTGCAGAATTTTCTCCTTTGTCTTAACTTGGCAAAGTTAATCATAGTGTGTCTAGGAGATGCTTTATTTGGATTGAGTCTTGCTGGGGTTCTGAAACTGTCTGCTCTCTGAAGTTCTGTATCTCTTGCAATGCTTGGAATTCTCCCAAAATCTCATGGAGTAGAGCATCTGTACCTTTAGGAACATCCTCTTCTCCTTTGGGAATTCCTATAAGATGAATGTTTGATCTTTTGGTGTGATCCCACAACTCAGGGAATGATCAGTTTTTGCTCTCCATTTGTCTGCCTCTTTGAGGGTTTGGGAACATTCAAAAGCTTTGTCTTTGGTTTCAGAGATCCTTTTTTCTGCCTGGTCAACTCTATTACTGAGAGAGTTTACTGTATTTTGGAACACCTCAACTAACTTTTTTGTTTCCTTGAGCTCTGATATTTCTTTTCTCAGTATATCCATATCTTTGTTGACGGGCTTTGAATTCATTGATTTCTTGAGACAACTTTAGAACTACTCTTTGGAATTCAGTTTCTATCTTTTCTTGCATCTTATTTATCGTATTTGCAATCCATATTCTGAATTCGATTTCTGACATTGCTGCCATTTGTCTATGTATGTCATCTTCATTTGTATCTCCTTTGTCATTTCTTTGTGGGGTTGATCTACTCTGGTTATTCATGTTGCCAGAGTTCTTCTGTTGGGTCTGCACCATGTTTATTTTCCACTGTTTGGTTATTAGAACTGGTAGGGTGAGATTGAATTGGGGTTCCCAGGTAGTAGAGATTGTCCTTTACCAAAGAGCTAAGCTTTGTAATCATGGCTTATCTCCTACAACCTTACAAAGACCCCTTTCAGAGATTTGGTTGGAGACTCTGAGGACCCACTTGGTGAGATAGCATAAGCTAGCTCAGTTTTGATATGAGCCACCCTCTATCCTATCCTAAGAAACCACAGTATTAGGTTTAAATCTTGTCTGTGAAAAGATACAAACAGCTGTGGTGCCCAGCCCCCACCCTTCAGTTCTTTTCTGCTACAGAACTTTGAAGGTCAACCTTAGAATGTCCCCAAGTACACAGCCCCAGACACAGGTTCCAATTAAATTTACTCAGGCAGTGCAAATCCTGCTCAACAGAGAGGGATCCAAGGGTCTCCAGCAGCACAATTGGAGCCAGGGACCCACACTCCTGCCTGCCAGACTCAGTCCACACTGTTGTTCACTTTTCAGTTCAGAGGCCCAGTTGGAGCCAGGGGCCACGGCCCTGCCTACTGGTCTCAGTCCACACCCAGCTAGCCTCCACTTGCCAGACCAGCTGAAGTCAGGGTCAGAAGAACATGCTCCTGCCTGCCAGTCTCAGTCCACTGCCTGGCACGCATTTATTTGCAGGCTCTGTTGGAGTCAGGGCACTGGGTCCCGCCCTCTGGTCTCAGTCCACACCCAAGTTAACCTCTACTTGCCAGACCAGTTGGAGTCAGAGGGCCACACTCCTGCCTGCTAGTCTCAGTCCACTGCTTGGCAAGCCTGTGTTTGTAGGCTCTGTTAGAGTCAGGGCACTGCACTCTGTCCGCAGGTCTCAGTCCTCACCTGGTAAGCCTCTGCTCACCAGCCCCACTGGAAACGGGACCACACCCTAGCCCTCAGGTCTTGGTTCACAGCCAGTAAGGCACTGCTTGAGGGTTCCGTTGAAATGATGCCCTTGCTCTCAGAACTTAGTCCACACCTAGCACGCCTCTGCTTGCAGGCCCAGCAGGGGCTGGAGACCAGCCCTGTCTGCCGAACTCAGTCCACATGTGGCAACCACTCTCCCACTGTGCGTGCTGTCAGACCTGGGGGCTCTGCATCCCTTCCCGCCAGACACAGCCGAAATGAAGGTCAACACCACCACTGGTCAGGCATAGTCATAACCAGGGGACTGTTCCTCCTCCCGCCAAGTGTCCCTTTCTTCCCACACCCTCTTTCTTCTCCATTACTCACGGATTCCATCCTGATGGTTGGTGGTCTACACTATGCCCAGGTCTCTCAGGACAAGACCAAACATTCCGTGCTCTGCAGTGGGCAGAACTTCAGACTGCCATGCGAGGGGGAAAGGGTGGACTGTGAGTTTGGACTTGTGGGGGAGAATATCTGTTCAGTTTTATGCCTGGCAGGGTGGTGTCTAGGTTCATAAATGGGACCTCATGGAGAAAGAGACCTGGAGTTTAGCAGCTCTCCAGCGAGGTAAAATGAGAGGTCTTTTTGTTCCTTGCTTGTCACAGATAGCCTGCAGCAGGCCTCCTGCTGGGGGGAGGGGTCTCCCATCCTCTAGTCAATAGGCTTTGTACCCGTAATTTGTTTTCTTGAATTCTCTTCCTTGGAGTTACACCTTGCTGAACTTTCTTGGCTCAGCTCCCCACCTTTGGCTTCATAGAGTCCAATTCCATCCAGGTTTTCCTCTGCTCGGGAACCTTTGCCGAGGGTTGCTACCAGTTGGCCATCTTCCCAGAATTCCTCGAACATTTGTGTTTAAATTTTTGTGTGGACACATGTTTTCATTTCTCTTGGGTACGAATTGAATCTCTGGGTCATATGGAAACTCTATATCTAACCATTTGAAGAGCCGTCAGACTGCTTTCCAAAGTGGCTGTATCATTTTTCACCCCCACCAGTAGTGTATAATGGTTCCAGTTTCTCCATATCCTCACCAGGAATGTTAACTGTTCATCTTTATAATCCTGGCTATCCTAGTGGATGCAGAGTGGTATTTCATTGTGGTTTTTCTTAATCATTGATATTGAGCATTTTTTCATGTGCTCACTGGCTATTTATATATCTTCTTTGGAAAAATGTCTAAGTCTTTTGTCCACTTTAAAAATTAGGGTATTTGGGGGCGGCACCTGTGGCTCAAGGAGTAGGGTGCCAACCCCATATACTGGGGGTGGCAGGTTCAATCCCAGCTTTGGCCAAAACTACAAAAAAAAAAAAATTAGGGTATTTGTCATTTTTTTGTTGAGTTGAAAGAGTTTTTATATACATATTCTGGGAACTAGACCTCTTCAAATTCTTTGGATTGTCTCTTTATTTTCTTGATAGTACCTTTTGATGCAAAATTTTAAATTTTGAAGTTGTCACTTAGTCTAAGGTCACTGTGTTAATGTCCTCTAGTAACCAATATGGGACTACAGAAAGAGACTTGTTATAAGGAACTGTCTGACATGACTGTGGAGGCTGAGAAGTCCCACCGTGTGCTCTCTGTAAGCTGCAAACCCAGGAGAGCTGGTGGTATAGTTTAGTCAGAGGCCAAAGGCCTGAGACCAGGAGGGCTGATGATGTAAGTTGCAGTCCCAGGGTAGAAGTCTGATGTCCCAGCTGAAGCAGCCAGACAGAAGGGGCAAATTTTTCTTATCTCTGCTTTTTTTGTGTTTGGTCCCCCAATTTTTTATTTTTTAAAGATTGTTTTGGCTATTCTGGGTACCTTGTATTTTTGGATGAATGTTAAGATCTGCTTATCCATCTATGAAAAAAAAGAACAGTTGAAATTTTGGTAGAGATTACATTGCATCTGCAGATTGCTTTGGGGAGTATTGCCATTTTAATAGTGATAGTACATCTTCCAACTCATGAACACGGGATGACTTTCTGTTTATTTGTGTCATCTTTAATTTCTTTCAACAGTGTTTTATGGTTTTCAGTATACAATTTTGCACTTCTATTTTAGTTTATCCCTATGCATTTTATTCTTTTTGATGCTATTGTATATGGAACTGCTTTCTTAATTTTATTTTTCGATTATTGCTACAACTTTTTAAAAATATTGATCTTGTATCCTGCAATCTTGCTGAACTTGTTTATTTGTCCTAATAGTTTTTCTGTGTAAATCTTTAAAGTTTTCTCTACATGTAAGGTCATGCCATCTGCAAATAGAGGTAATTTTTCTCCTTTTGCAATCTGGGTACTTTTGTTTCTTTTTCTTACCTAATTGCTCTTACATTATCTTTTGCATAATTTCTACACAGTCCTAGTTTCTTGGATTATTTTTTCCTCCTTTTGCAAAAAACAAATTTGCAGATCTAAAGTTTACAGCCATGATACGATTTTTTGTGTTGATTGTTTCAAGCAATAGTGTTCATTATAAATTGAGTAAAAGACTGACAGTTTGTATTTATGTCTTAGTTGTTCTGAGGGAGTGTATGCTTTTTGAAGACAAGAGTCTCACTCTGTTGCCCTAGGCTAGAGTGCCATGGCACCAGCCTGGCTCACAGCAACCTAAAATTCCTGGGCCCAAGTGATCCTCCTGCTTCAGCCCCCCAAGTAGTAGTTGGTACTACAGGTACCTAACATCATGCCTGGCTAATTTTTCTATTTTTAGTAGAGATGTGGGTCTGGCTCTTGCTCAGGCTGGTCTCAAAGTCCTGAACTCAAGGGATCCTCCTGCTTCAGCCTCCCAGAAGTGCTAGGATTGCAGGCATGAATCACCGGGCCTGGATGGGATATATTCTTGAATTGCTTTGTTATCCAGAATTGGTTTATGGAATTGTTCTTCCTATTCCTCATTATACTTCTGAGGAATGTATTCTAACCCTCCGTGTAGTCAGTGGAGCAAATAACAAGATGTGGGGATCACATTGCCCTAGGAGTTGAAAGAATGGGACCCCAGTATAGTTTGAGGACCAGACTGTTTCATAATTGCATGTGTCTTGGCCATTATACATTCTATCCTTTTCCATATGGTCCCACTCCTAAAGGTCAAATCCTATAGAAAATCAGGACACTTCCACTATGTTCCTGTCCCCTGGCTGTATGCAGGTACTCACATGGACTGTGGCCCAGGCTGTGCTTTTCTATATGTCCTAGGTGTGTGGAGATGGGCTGGCAGGATAAGTACATGTTTCTGTTTTGAGAAAAATGGACTAACAGAAATGAACATTACTTTCCCTCCTGAAACAACCACAATCCAGACAAAAGATATGAAAACTGTGGCTCTGAAAAGCAGTCAGCTGAGGGCTGCACCTTCCTCTATTGCCTGCCTGCAGAGGAACCAGGAGGGCCCAGAAAGTGGCAGAGCTCTGTGGTTTTCCTGATGCAGGAGGCAGGGGATGCTAGAGTTTTCAGGGCACAGTCCTGGAGAAGAGAAAGTTGCACACTTAAGAGTAAACTTTGGAGAAGTACAGGGGGCCGCTAGAGCACCTGGCTCAGCATAGACCAGCACGAATGTGTGAAAAAAGCCCTGAGGCTGGGGAAGAGGGACTCCTGAGGGATTGGAAGGAGCAGTCCTCAGAGCTCACCCCAAACTCAGATCGGATCAGCGTCTGTTCTCCCAGAGTGGAGTATCATGTTTCTTTTTAAAATTTTTTTTATTAAATCATAGCTGTGTACATTAGTGCAATCAAGGGGTACAATGTGCTGGTTTCATATACAATCTGAAATGTTTTCATCAAACTGTTTAACATAGCCTTCATGTCAATTTCTTAGTTATTGTATGAAGACATTTGTATTCTGTATTTAGTAAGTTTCCCCTGTACCCTTCTAAGATGCACTGTAGATGTGGCCCCCCCGATTATCCTTTCCCCCTCCCCTCCCCTCCCTTGCCTCTTTCCCCATATTCTTATGCTATAATTGGGTTATAGCCTTCATATGAAAGCTATAAATTACCTTCATAGTAGGGCTGAGTACATTGGATACTTTTTCTTCCATTCTTGAGATACTTTGCTAAGAAGAATATGTTTCAGCTCCATCCATGTAAACACGAAAGAGGTAAAGTCTCCATCTTTCTTTAAGGCTGCATAGTATTCCATGGTATACA
>CAUYRH010015583.1:0-17509 GCA_963574655.1 Perodicticus potto | reverse complement strand
GACCTCTAACTCTTGGGCTTAAGCAATTCTCTTGCCTCAGCCTCCCAAGTAGCTGGGACTACAGGCACCCGCCACAACACCCAGCTATTTTTTTGTTGCAGTTGTCATTGTTGTTTGGCAGGCCCAGGCTGGGTTTGAACCCACCAGCTCTGGTATATGAGGCTGGCACCCTAGCTGCTGAGCTATAGGCACCAAGCCTGGTTTCCTCATTCTAACACCTTAGTCCTTCATGGGACTGAACAGACTCAAAAAAAGTCTTTGACTCAAAGAATTTCAGGCAAACTATTACAGACTCTTACAGGTAGTCAGAAGCTTCATTTAGTCAAATAAGTTCTAAAACCAACAGGAAACATCTGATAGCCCAACCAGCTGAGTCCAAGTCCCTTCCATGCGCCCCAAGTCCAGAACTATTCTTTCTTAAATGTTTTTACCAGTTAGGAAGGAATTGTCTCAGTTGGTTCTCTTTACTATACTGCCTGAACTTCTGCACCTGTCCAATTTCACTTCCTCTAGAGATCCAGGAGGATAGAAAAGAGAAAAATAACTTAGAAGAGACTTACATTAAAAGAAGAAATGGATAACTGGCTTCAGCACTCCCAAAAGATTCAATCCATCAGTGAACAGCACCCTCTTCAGAGACTTCTCAGCCACTCTCCACAGCCTTCCCTCTACTGCCTGAATTGTGCACCTGGCTGTTCAGAAAAACAGGCTTGGCATTTAAGCCATCCAGATGCTGTACCAATTGATGACTCATGTTTTTTTCAGTTGGAAAAGAATGACAAAGTTATCTTCTGATTCAGAAAGGCAGCTGATCTTTCAGACATGTGAGTGCTGAATGAGGAAGCCGTATTTCCACCTGAGGATAGCTGGATTTCTGGACAAATGTCCTGTGAAAGGCAGGATAAGGTACAGGGAGGGATTAGGCCTTTGAAGGAATTAAATAACTAGCTTGCAATTCCTTGAACAGTGGCTAGTTTGAAAGGTCAGAATTGTGAAGTTGGTGAACACTGAGTATCTTTTTTTCCTCCCTCCTTCTTTTCCTCAGATAACACCCATTTCTCCCATAGTCTGGTCCCATATACCAAAGGATTCTAATGATGACCAAACTCTGAGAGAATGAAAACAGGATCTTTGCTTGACTCATTCACCATTGCATTTCTAGTATCTAGAATAGAGCTTGTGTGGTGCTCAAAAAATTACTGTTGAATGATCTGATGAATAAAATAAAAACAAGGCACAGGGCAGGTACCTTTATTTCATAGATTATGGGAAGTTAAGGTAGCAACCCTTAAGTAATGGGGCTACAGTGGAACTCCTTTCATTAAACCAAGCTGCCAATGAGCCTGAGATATTGCACCTTAATGGGAGATAGAACAGCATTCAGATTTCAAAGGAATGAAACTATACAAAGCAAGCAAAGACAACATTCTTTGGGGCTCTTTAAAATTACTGTCAAATAATTGACCCTTCAGAAGCCAAGACATCAGAATTTGGAGGAACTGTGTACCAAAAAGCCCCCAGGAAACTATAAATGCTGAGTATGGGACTTGGATGCTTCAGGAATGTCCCCCTGCCTCAGCTACTCTAACTTGGCTCCCTGTGCTCATGGAACCCAAATAGCCAAAACTCAATGATCCAGTACCTGTGAAAAGAGGAAGTGATTCCACAGCCTCTTGTACCCACCAAGGCCTCATCCTCCCTAGGACCCACTCATCTATACTCTTCACAACATGCAACATTGCCTCTGGCACCTGACATGTCCCCTTGTATTCTGAGTTGGGACTGATTTACAATCAGCTCCAGCAAGGAGGAGCACTGGCAGAGTCCTTTACAAGTGTCAGGACAAGGCACATGGACAAGGGTCAACACAGAACCTCCCTGAAGTGCTCCAGGGCCAGAACACCAGCTAAAAGGGAGGTCCTTTACCCTTCCATTACCCCAGGCTGAATGAGCTGGGTGAGTAGCCATCTCTCACCCTCCAGGTATTTGAATGACACCTACCATATTCCAGCAGCCAGCACAAGTAATTTATTATGAATTCTAGAAACAATCTTTGAACAATCCTTGGAGACATGTTCAGGGGACCAGACACCAGGAAAAACCCCTGCTTGATCCAAGAGGTGGGGGTGGGGGGCTTTCTCCTCTTCCACACTTATTTAGGACCTGAGGTCCTGCATGCACCAATCAAGCTGCTCAGTCTCTAACTGCTTGGCTCTGAGCAAGCACCCAGACTTGGCAGTTGAGGGGCAGCTGGTGTGGTTGGTAGAGGACTCTGCACTAAGTTCTCAGGTTGTATGGAAGCTGGGTCAAGGGAAGAATGGGTGAAAAGTTGTGGTAGAGACAGCAGAGATCTCCTTTGTCACAAGATTGGGTAAGGGTGGTAAGAACAAGAAGAAGCAAGAGTTGGGAACAGTTTAGCAAATACTTAGGGATGAGGTGTCTTCAGAAACAGAAAGGAAGTACATACTAGGCTAGGAAATTAGGGACCAAGTCTGTGAGGACAAGATATTTTGTGCTAAGGCTGAGATCAGAGTTATCCAGAAGAAAGGGGTAAACTCAACAGGGCATCCACTTTCAAGGTGGGTCTTAAATGAAAGGGGGCAGAAGCAGGGTGTCTGGGATGAGCAGATCTTAGACAGCCGAACAGGACGTGTGGAAGACGGGGATAAGAAAGCTCAGCCAGAAAAGGAGAAATCAGAATGGTGGATCTAGGGGAGGTTAAGTGCGAAGCACCAGGATTGTCACAGAGGTTCAGGGGTGAGGATGAGGTGTGCTAGGGCGAAGGGAGTGGACACGGCCGGGATGGGGACTGAACTGGGCTAAACCCGGGGTCAGGAGCGAAGCTGCAAGACCGGTGGCGAGCAGATGCGGGTAAAGGCTGGGGTCGGGTCAGGGGTGGGAGAAGAAGCAGGGGACGGACCAGCAGTGGCAGTGCGGGCCAAGCCTGGGTCCAAGTGGGACGGGACGTGGGCTGGGAAGGGCTGAGGGCTCTTGAAGCCGGACAGTCCTAAGGCAACCAGGGTTTGGGATCCCGGAGAGGGCTGTGAGCCCACAGCCCGCTCGCGTCTCGGCCCTGCCGTCCATCCGCTGCCCTCCTCGCTCCCTAACCCTTGACTCACCAAATGGAGAGGGAGCGGGCAGGGGTCGCTCCCAGCCACTGCAGTTCCTCGGCCTCCAAGCCGACGCTGCGGCGCTGACAACAGGAAGAGGTGCCCGCGGCGCCTGACGCCATCACGCTCCGGACCCTGCCCCGCCCCCTTCCACAGGACCAATCGCGGGGCCAAGAGGGCCGCGGGGCGGGGCCAGCTGCTCAAGGCAACAGCTGGGCCCCGGGACCCGCGGTCTGTGCAAGGTCGGGTTGGCTCTGAGAAGCGAAGGCAACGTTCCAGCCGGAACGCGTCTGTCCTCCTGCCTCCAGCAGGTCTGCGTCAGACTAGATCCTGATGTCTGAGTTCCTGACCTCGCTCGGCCTCTGCGCCATCTGCGCAACATTTGGGCTGTCTCTTCGCCTCCCTCAGTGGAAGGTTTGCGGCTTGTGAGTGGGACCGATGACGCCTGCCCTATCTGTGCCCCCAGTTCCCCGAGGGGATCAGCCTAGGCAGGGGGGCAGAGCCCGGGCCCAAACTGGAGCCTCCGCCTGACTCTTCCTGGAAACACATCTTGTTTTAACCACACTTAATCCAGCAGAGCGTCTTGAGGTCCCCTTGGGCACTCTCTGATCAGCCCCGGTTGGCGCGAAGCTCGAGGGTCCGCTTATTCTCTTCTGGGCATGTATTTGTATGTTTTGTCTCCGTCATTGAAGTGGCATTTCTCTTTCAAATGGACTCAGAACAAAATGTCATAAGTAGTAAAGGGGGAGAAAAGGGGTGCTGGATGTGGCCGTTCCTTGAGCACTTTACACTTGCAGGCCTTGGTCAAGTGGGAACCTCGTAGGGCCCGAGTGTAGCAGAGGGGCAGAGCGAGGTACCACTACAAGCAAATCCCAAGAGCACATAGGGGTGGCTCTGAAGGAGCCATTTCTTGGAATCAAGCTCCAGACGTTGTCAAAGGAGGGAGTAGTTCCTGTGTTCCCTCAGCCTGTCTGGGAAAAAAAGGTGTCCCTCATCTACGCAAAGGTCGGGGTCTGGGTGCTGCTGCCATTTATGAAACTGACTGTTACGGGGTGTGACCCCAGACTGTTTGGGGCCTGCCTCTTCAGTCTCTTCCCAAGAATGAAAACCCCCTCTTCAGTTTTAGGGTAGGTAGGTCTGAGTGTGTACTTCAGTTATTGGCTGAGCAGGAAGCTGGGAAATAAGGACATAGAGATAAACTATTCTCTTGGTACATTTTTTTTTTTTTTTTTTTGAGACAGAGCCTCAAGCTGTCACCCTGGATAGAGTGCTGTGGCATCACAGCTCACAGCAACATCCAACTCCTGGGCTCAAGCGAGTCTCCTGCCTCTGCCTCCCAAGTAGCTGGGACTACAGGCGCCCGCCACGACGCCCACCCGGCCATTTTTTGGTTGCAGCCATCATTGTTGTTTGGTGGGCCCGGGCTGGATTCGAACCGCCAACTCAGGTGTACGTGGCTGGCGCCTTAGCCCGTTGAGCCACAGGTGCCGAGCCTCTTTTGGTACATTTTTAAATAGGTGAAAAGAAAAGAATTTACTAGGGAAATGCTTTTTTTTTTTTCTTTTCTTTTTAGAGACAGAGTCTCACTTTGTGGTGGCACTCACAGCAACAGGTTGCTCACAGCAACCTCCAACTCCTGGGCTTAGGCGATTCTCTTGCCTCAGCCTCCTGAGTAGCTGGGACTACGGGTGCCCGCCATAACGCCTGGCTATTTTTTGTTGCAATTTGGCCGGGCTGGGTTCAAACCCACCACCCTCAGTATATGGGGTTGGTGCCCTACCCACTGAGCCACAGGCGCTTCCCTATGGGAATGGTTTTATCTTGATGATATCCTTAAGACAGGTTCAGGCCTGTAGTGAGCACTCAGAGATAAAAGAAGAGTGTTTCTTGTCATAATTGGTACTGCAAAATCATTCATGACTTGGCACAAACACACCCTACCCCCAGATTAGGCACATAAGGGCTCTCAGTTCATTCCGTGGAATTTATGCTCAGCTACTGTTTTCCGGATTTCTTAGAGGGAGCGCCTAAGTAATCATTTGTCAGCTCTTCAGGAGCTGCTGTCTCTGTGTCTTCTCTTATTTCCCCAGGTTTCCAACTTCTCTGAAAAGTCTGCAGGCTTATCTGCCTCTTCTTGTTCTACATGCCTTTTTGAAGCTGCATAAAACCATGGACCATGGTGGGGAGTGGTGGGGAGTGTTGAGGAGAGGGAAATGGACAAATGTACACACACAGAGCACATTTCCATTGAAGATTTTATACGTGGACCCTGACCCCACCAGGATGTTTCCAGATAGGGAAAAAAATTTCACATTACCATGTCACTTGAGCAATAATAAAGACAACTACAATACGCCACAGGACCCGAGAGGAGAACTTGAGTGGTATCTTGGAGGATGTGACTTTTGATCTGAACCTTCCAGTTGACTAGAGGAAAGGTGAAGGGCCTGGTAGGTAAGTGGCCAGTGGGCAAGGATGCAAGCTGAGCTCAGGGGAGCCTGCACCCAGCAGTGGGGAGGAAGCTAGGAAGTGAGAAAAGGAAAGGGAAGAGGAGGGAGACAGACAGACTGCAGAAGGGGTGACTGGAGGATGCACTAATACAGTTGGAGGCCAGTGTACAAAGAGCTCAAAACACTTGCAAGGGCAGCTCACATCCCAGTGTCTGTCAGCTTAGATTTAAAGCACTATTCAGGGTTATTCAAAGCCAAATAGGAGAACTGAAGACATCAGGATGCCTTGGGGACCAATCTAAAATGCAGATTCCTGAGTCCTACCTTAGCCCTTAAAGAGTTACTCTAGGATGGGGTCCAAAAATTTGGGCCTGACCCCAGTTCTGCTGTTCCCTACCCTCATCATTGATGGACCTAAAACAATAAAATGCGGGAATCTCTCCCTTAAATAATCCCTTTGGCAGTTACTTTTTGTTTTCAAACTTGAAGTCTATCTTCCAGGCCTAACCTAGGAAATGAGTGCTACGGGAGTTAATATCTATGGGAAACAGAAGAACCTACTCTTTGCCAAGTAGACACCTGCGATGCACCTTATATTCCTTACCATGCACCTAGAAGGTACCCCTATATTGCTATATATAGTGCATACTTTTGCCCAATTTTTTGAGAGAAAAATAAGGATGTGTATTATATATATCGATAGTACTATTTGTTACTGATCTGTAAAATTTCTTTTACCTTGTTAGCTGTTGTTGTGTCTGATAATTATTTGTTACTTAATTATTTGTTATACCATAATACATTAAAATATAAATGCTAGGCTTGGCGCCTGTAGTTCACATACTAGGGCCTCAGTCACATACTCTGGAGCTGGCAGGTTCAAGTCTAGCCCAGGCCTGCCAAACAACAATGAGAGCTAGAACCAAAAAATAGCTTGGCATTGTGGTGGGCACCTGTAGTCTAAGCTTCTTGGGAGGCTGAGGCAAGTGAATCACTTAAGCCCAAGAGTTTGAGGTTGCTGTGAGTTGTGACACCACGGCACTCTCCCCAGGGTGACATAGAGAGATTCCATCTTGAAAAAATATATAAATAAATAAAATAAATGCTAAAATTCCTTTGTAATACAAAACAAGTACTTAAATATAAACAAATAAAAATTTGAGTTAAAAAATTAAAACAAAATTTTTTTCCTGAAACTTTGGGCCCAAAATGTAGGTGCACATTATACACATAAAACTATGGTAAGTCCAGGCTTGGTGCCTGCGGCTCAAGTGCCAGCCACATCACCTGAACTGGTGGGTTAGAATCCAGCCCGGGCCCGCCAAATAACAATGACGGCTGCAACCAAAAAATAGCTGGGCGTTGTGGCGGGCACCTGTAGTCCCAGCTACTTGGGAGGCACAGGCAGGAGACTCGCTTGAGCCCAGGAGTTGGACGTTGCTGTGAGCTGTGATGCTACAGCACTCTATCCAGGGTGACAGCTTGAGGCTCTTGTCTCAAAAAAAAAAAAAATATGGTAAGTGCTATTCTCCCCATTGTACAGATAAGAAAACAGTCTTAAGAGAGGTTAAGCAGCTGGGTGTGGTGGCTCATGCCCAGAATCCTAGCAGTTTGGGAGGCTGAGACAGGAGGATTGATTGAGGCTAGGAGTTTGAGACGAGCATGCAACACAGTGAGACTTTGTCTCTACAAAAAATAAATAAAAAGAGAGTGGGTAAGTAATTTTCTGGACCAAAGCGACATAACTAACAAGTAGTAGAAGCAGGATTCTCACCTAGCTCTTTCTGATTCTACAGGATGTCCATACATATATAATAGGGAAAATGGGGAATTATAGCTAAATGTACCTTTATTTATAAAACGCTCATTACAAAATTTTATAAAATATTTGCAAAATATTTCTCTACATGTTGATATATAAATATAAAAAACATAAAATATGAATTTGTTAAGTTTTCCTATGTACAGCGACCTTTGGGACATCCTATAGTTGGAGAGGCAGCTTAGTTCAGTGGGTTTTAGAGCCGAGGCTGCTTAAGTTTTAATCCCAGTTCTACCCCTGTACCTGTTGTCTCAGCTACTTGAGAGACTGAGGCAGGAAGATTGCTTGAGCTCAGGAGTTGGAGGTTGCAGTGAGCTATGATGATGCCACTGCACTGTAGCCTGGGTAACAGGGTGAGACCCTGTGTCCAAACACCCCCCACCCCCCGGCCAAAATCCCCAAACAAACCAAAGCAAACTAACAAACCAAGGTCAGTGATCTTCTGGATAGCTGAACAAGCAGAGGTTCCTGGACAGTGGTGCACCCAGGGAGAGCATGGATGCCCTGCATCCTGCCCCCAATATATTGCCCTATGCATCTCTTCAGCTGTATCCTTTATAATAAACCAGTAAATGTGTTTCCCTGAGTTCTGTGAGCCGTTCCAACAAATTGAACCCAAAGAAAGGGTCATAGGAACCCCAACTTGAAACCAGTCAGTCAGAAGTCCTTGAGACCCAGACTTGAGACTAGTGTCAGGGAGAGGCAGTTTGGGGGATTGAACCCTCACCCTGTGGGATCTGACACCATCTCCAGGTAGACAGTGCTGGAACTGAACTAGAGGACACCCGGCTGGTGTCTGCTATTTAGTAGGTGGAGGGAAACCCCGCATTTTCACACAGATGACCTCTTCTGTGTTGATGATTGTTGTGGTATAATAACAGAGGAAAAAGCCAGTTTAAAAGTTTTTTTAAAGTAGCTCCTTAAGCCCCAAGCAGAGACCCCAGAGTGTGTGATCTCAGGCAAGTTCCAAAAACTCTCTGAGTCTCAATTCCTGATGTGTAAATTAGAGATAATGTCAGTCGATATGAGGATTAAATAGGATAATATCCTTAAGACCGGTTCTGACCTATAATAAACACTCAAAAATGAACAGCTATTATTGTTCTAGCTCTGGCTAATTTTCACAGCCAGTTGCTCAGATCCTTGCCTTCCACTGCTCTGCTGAGCACTTGAGTGGGATTCTTTCTTGTCTGAACCCCAAATATATCCTTACTCCGCATCTGAATGAAAGTATCAAACTAGTATTTAATACAAATATTTCTCTTGAATAGCTGGTATTCTCTTTGGTTCTGTTGTAGGAAGCTGGTTCTTTCCACTCTCTGTTTGAAAGTAGATTTTAAAAAATGTATTATACACATGTTTACAATTCAGATAGTATTAAATGAAATGAGATGGTGCTGAAACATAATGATCCACCATGGTTCCTTGCTCTAAATGTTCCCATCCCCATGAGCTAGTCCCTGAGGCTGGTTAACTTCTGGGGAGCAGGCATGTAGCAGAATCCTTTTAAAAAAATTCCAGAAAATGCAAACTAAGATATTTGAACAGGGCTTGGTGGCCGTAGTTCAGTGGTTAGGGCCCCGGCCACATATACCAGGGCTGGCGGGTTTGAAACCGGGCCTCCTAAACAACAGTGACAACTACAACAAAAAAACAGCCAGGCATTGTGGCGGGCACCAATAGTCCTAGCTGCTTGGGAAGCTGAAGCAAGAGAATTGCTTAAGCCCAAGAGTTTGAGGTTGCCACGAGGGCATAGTGACAACCAAGGGCGACATGGTGAGACTCTGTCTCAAAAAAAAAAAAGAGAGAGATATTTCAACATAAAGACTATCAATGAATGCCCAGAGAACAGAAACAAGATAGGGCTTTAAAAGAATGGGAAGGAGGGATTGCAAAGGGGCAAAAGAAAATTTGGGGAGATTATAGAAGTTTATCCATCTTGATTTCTGTTAATGGATTCACTGATGTATGCTTTATTATTTTTTACACATGTACGTAGGCCATTTAGTTCCAATTTAAAAGTGAAGGCTGGGCACGGTGTCTCATGACTATAATCCTAGCACTTTGGGAGGCCAAGATGGGAGGATTGCTTGAGCTAAGGAGTTTGAGACCCCCTCACCAAGAGTGAGATCCCATCTCTAAAAATAGCCAGGCGTTGTGGCAGGTGCCTATAGTCTGAGCTACTTGGGAGGCTGAGACCAGAGAATCACTTGAGCCCAGGAGTTTGAGGTTGCTGTGAGCTATGAAGCCACGGCACTCTACCAAGGGGAACATAGTGAGAATCTGTCTTGAAATAAATAAATACATACATAAATAAATAAATAAAATAAAAGTGAGTACATGTGGTATTTTTCTATTCTTGTCATACTCCATTTATTTATTTTATTTTATTTTTTATAGACAGAGTCTCACTTTGTTGCCCTCAGTAGAGTGCGGTGGCATCACAGCTCACAGCAACCTCCAGTTCTTGGGCTTAAGCGATTCTCTTGCCTCAGCCTCCTGAGTAGCTGGGACTGCAGGTGCCCACCACAACACCTGGTTATTTTTTTTTATTGCAGTTTGGCTGGGGCCAGGTTTGGACTGGCCACCCTCAGTATATGGGGCTGGCGCCCTACTCACTGAGCACCGCCTGTTGTATTCCATTTAGGAGGATGGTCTCCAGTTCCATCTAGGTTGTTTCAAAAGGTACTAGTTTTCCATTTTTTATGGCCAAGTAATACTCCATGGTATACCACAATTTATTAATCCACTCATATATTGATGCACACTCAGATTGTTTCCACATCTTTGCAATTGTGAATTATGCTCCTATAAACGTTTAAATGCATGTATCTTTTTTACAGAATGACTTTTTTTCTTTGGGTAAATACCCAGTAGCGAGATCAAAAGGAAGATCTACTTTTAGTTCTTTGAGATATCTCCATACTACTTTCCAAAGAGGTTGTACTAGTTTTCAGTCCTAACAATAGTGCAGAAGTGTTCCTTTCTCTCCATATAATGACAGCATCTGTTGTTTGGGGACCTTAGAATAAGAGCCATTTTCACTGGTGTTAGGTGACTTCTCACTGCGTTTTTTTTTTTGCTTTTGCTTTTGTTTTGTTTTTGAGACAGAGTCTCACTCTGTTGCCCCGTGAGATCAGCTTAGCTCACAGCAACCTCAAATTCTTGAGTTCAAGCAATCCTCTTGTTTCATCCTCCTGAGTAGCTGGGCCTACAGGTGTCTGCCTTAATACCCAGCTTATTATTCTGTTTTTTGTAGAGATGGGGGTCTCACTCTTCCTCAGGCTGGTCTCAAACTCCTGAGCTCAACCAATCCACCAGTCTCGGCCTCCCAGAGTTCTAGGATTACCTCGTGTGGTTCTGATTTTCATTTCCCTGATTAGAGATGTTGAGCTTTTTTTCATGTCTATTGGCCATTAATCTATCTTTTTCTTCTGAAAAGCTTCTATTCATGACTTTGGTCCACTTTTGAATAGGGTTGCTTGATTTTTTTTGCTTATTTGCATGAGTTCTTTGTAGATTCTGGTTATTATTAGCCCTTATGGGATGTATAGCATGCAAATATTTTCTCCCATTTTGTAGGTCATCTATTCACTCTATTGTTTACTTGGCTGTGCAGAAGCTTTTCAATTTAATCAGGTCCCATTTATTTATTTTTGTTGTTGCTGTGATTGCCTTTGGGGACTTCTTTATAAGTTCTCTGCCTTGACTGATATCTTGAGTTTCTCTAACCTCTTTTTCTAGAATTCTTATAGTTTCATGCCTTAGATTTAAGTCTTTTATCCATCATGAATTATTTTTTGTGAATGGTGAGAGCTGTGGATTCTGCTTTAGTCTTTTACATGTGGCTATCCAGTTTTCCCAGCATCGTTTATTGACTAGGGATTCTTTTCTCCATCATATATGTTTGTCTGCTTTGTCAAAGATCAGGTGGCAATGTGAGGATGGTTTTATATCTGGGTTCTCTGTTCTGATTCATTGGTCTTTGTCTCTGTTCTTGTGCCAGTACCATGATGTTTTAGTTATATATCCTTGCAGCATATGTGTAGCTCAAAGTCTGGTTAAAGGATTTCTCCCAATGTGTTCTTTTTGCTTAAGGTTGCTTTGGCTATTTGGAGTCTTTCCTCATTCCTTATGAAGTGTAAAATTATTTTTTTCTAGATCTTCAAAAAGTGATGTTGGTATTTTAATGGAGATTACATTCAATCTATAAATCACCTTGGGTAGTATAGACATTTTAACAATGTTGATTCTGCTGATCCATGAGTATGGTATGTTTTTCCATTTCCTCAACATTTTGTAGTTCTACCTGTAGAGATCTTTCACCTCCTGGGTTAAATATATTCCTACGTATTTTTATTTTCTTTGTTGCTATTGTGAAAGATATTGTTTTTTATTTGATTCTCAGCTTGACTGTTGTTGATGTGTAGGAATGCTACCAATTTGTGTACATTGCTTTTGTAACCTGAGACTTTGCTAAATTTCTTTATCAATTCCAGGAGTCTCTTAGTGGAATCTTTGGTGCTTTCTATATATAAGATCATATCATTAGCAAAGAACAAAAACTTGATTTCTTATTTCCCTATTTGGATACCCTTGATTTTCGTCTCTTGCCTGATTGCTTTGGCTAAGACTTCTAGACTTTTATAGTATTCAGAGATAATATTTTGTATTTCCTTGGCATCAGTTGTAATATCTCCATTTTCATTTTGGAATGAGCTGATTAAGGTCCTTCCTTTCCTGTTTCTGGTTAATAAGAGGGCTGCTGATTTTGTTCATCTTTTCAAAGAACCAATTTTTTGTTTCATTAATCTTCTGTGTAATTCATTTGTTACTGATTTCATTTTGTTCTGCTCTGACCTTCATTATTTCTTTTCTTCTTCTGGGGTTGGGTTTGGTTTGCCCTTCATTTTCCAATTCCTTGAGATGATTCATTATATTGTTGACTTGCAGTCTTTCTGTCTTTTGGATGTAGGTATTTATCCTACATCCAAATAGTCATTTATTTATAACTGCTTTTGCTGAGTCCCACACCTTTTGATAATTTGTGTCCCCTTTGTCATTTAGCATGAAGAATATTTTTATTTCCATCTTAATTTTCTCCTTGTGCCAACTATCATTCAGCAGTGGGTTGTTTAGTTTCTATGACTTTGTATAGAGATGAGCATTTCTGTTGGAAGTGATCTCTAATTTTATTCTATTGTGGTCTGAGAAGATACGTGGTTTAATTTCTATTTTTTGGAATTTGTTGAGACATGTTTTGTGGCCTAGGATGTGATCAGTCTTAGAGAATGTTCCATGAGCTGATGAGAAAAACATATGTTCAGTGATTTGGGGGGGGGGTGTTAAATGTTCTGTAAATGTCTGTCGGGCCCATTTGTTCTAGAGTTCCATTTAAGTCTATCATTTGTTTGCTTCTTTTCTGCTTGGAGGATCTGTCCTATTTTGTCAGTGGGGTGTTGAAATCCCCAGCTATTATAATGTTGTTATTTATCATTTTGTTATATCAAGTAGGGTTTGCTTTATGAATCTGTGCACATTGTGTTAGGTGCATAAATATTTAGGATTCTTATGTCTTCTTTTTTTTTTTTTTTGAGACAGAGCCTTAAGCTGTTGCCCTGGGTAGAGTGCCGTGGCATCACAGCTCAGAGTAACCTCCAACTCCTGGGCTTAAGCGATTCTCTTGCCTCAGCCTCCCAAGTAGCTGGGCCTACAGGCGCCCGCCACAACACCTGGCTTTTTTGGTTGTAGTTGTCATTGTTGTTTGGTAGGTCCAGGCTGTATTTGAATCCACCAGCTCTGGTGTATGTGGCTGGCGCCTTAGCTGCTTGAGCTACAGGCGCCGAACCTCTTATATCTTCTTGTTGAATTGTTACCTTCACCATCATATGTATAATGATTGTCTTTCTTTAGTTTTGTTGATTTGAAGTCCATGTTTTCTGATAAAGAATGGCTACAATAGCTTTCTTTTGGTTTCCATTTGCACATAATATAGTATCCCATCCCTTCACCTTGAGTCTGAATGAGTTCTTGTCTGTTAGACGTGTTTCCTAAAAGTGGAAGATACTTGACATATATTTTGATCCATTAAGCCAGCCTGTATCTCTTGGGTGGGAAATTCAGGTCATTCACATTTATTGAAAGAATTAGTAAGTGGAGTGGATTTCTGTTCATTCTGTTGAGGAGAACTTCATTGCCTTGTTTTACCTCTTTGGCCATTGTGGTATCTGGGCTCTGACCTTTTTAGCTTTTAGGTGGTTTTATACAAATGGGTGTTTCTGAGTACTTCCTGCAGGGCAAGTCTGGTCTTGACATTCCCTTGGTGTTTGCTTGTCTTTATTTATCTGTCATATAAGAAACTTAGTTTTGCTGGATACAAAATTCTAGGTTGACCATTATTCAGTTTGAGAAGATTGAGAATGGGGCCCTAGTCCCTTGGGGCTTGTAAGATTTCAGTTCAGAAGTATGCAGTTAGTCTAATGGTTTTCCCTTATAATTGTGGATGAAACTCAACCACACCCTGTATGATTTACCTGATGCTTTCACTTTACCATTTGTAGAAATATTTCTTCCCTGTTATCTTTGGCCAGCTTGATTATATGTCATGGTGATGGCCTCTTGGTAATAAATCTCCCAGGAGTCTGTTGCAGTTATAGTACCAGAATGTCTATATTTCTAGCAAGGGAAATTTTCCTCAAGTATTGCTTCAAATAGGTTTTGCAGCCCTTCTGTATTTTCTTCTTCACCTTCAGAGATGCCTGTGATTCTTATGTTAGGTCTCTTTACATAATCCCAAATTTCTTGTAGGCTTTGTTTGTTCCTCTATTTTTCTGTTCTTTCTCTTTGACTGACTTATTTAATGCACAGATGTTGTCTTCTAGCTCTGAGATTCTTTCTTCTGCCTGATCAAGCCTATTCTTAAGGCTGTACACTATGTTTTGTATTTCCTTGAATGAGTTTTTCAGCAGAGCTTCTATTCGTGAAAATCAACAAAATTTTTTTTAAAAAATACTTTGACTTCTTTAGTGAATTTTTCATTCATTTCCTGCATTGTTTTGTGGTTTCTTTGTGCTGGGTTTCTATTTTCTCTTGTATTTCATTGAGCTTCCTTACAATCCATATTCAACGTTCTCTGCCAATCATTTCAATATTCTCATTTTGGTTGGTTTCCATTGGTATGGATTTATTATTTTCTTTTGGTGGTGTCCTGTCACTCTGACTTTTCATGTATTTGGAGATCTTTTGACAATTCCTTCCATATGGAGCAGGTTTTGCTTATTATTTTTGGATTTTCTTTTGTTTAGATAATGGCAACCCAGGTTAATCTCTGAGACAGTGGGTGGTATTTGTGAATGAGACTCAACCACACCCTGTATGATTGTGTCAGTAAATGCTATAAAGGCATGCACATTGACCCTCCGGTCAGTAGGTGGCACTTGTTGGAAGAAACAATCTACAATGTTGTTTGGGGGTGTCCTGTGACTGGCTCTAGTTCTTTTGGAGAAATACTTGATTACCCCAAGTGGTGAGTAGAGCTCTGGAAATTCAGGTAAGTCCTAATTCTCTTTCACAGCAGAGGTGGCTATAGGGTGTGTTAAGTGTGTTGCCCTCAGGACCCACAAAAGCTGGTAAGGTATCTGTTTTAGCTGGGGTCAAAGGTCTGTTTCCAGCTTCTAGGCAAAGCTTCCAGGGATGGACTGTTGTGACCTCACCCAACCAGAAAGCCTGCTTGTGATCAAAATTCATGATCTAGAAGTCTGAAGCAGGCTTGGGCGCTCCTGTGGGAGGAGGTTGGCTCTGCAAGTGTGTCACAGCTAGTACCCACACTACACTCTCACCCCTGACCTGCCCATGTGGGCAGCCTCATCTCTAGAGACTAATTCACAAATTTGCCCTCCTTGTCGCCAAGGAATGTGGTTGAACCCTGGAAATACAAGATCTGGCCTGCGGACCTGTCCCTGGGTCTCCAAAGATCAATCCTTAACCATGCAAGGGAGAAGGGCACTGGTCCTGAGTTGCCCATGGGGTGTTCAAGCAGGTTTGACATCCTGCCGCTTTGGGGTGTGCCCCACTCTGGTGGATTAGTCAGGCAGGCAACACCAGGGAAGGCTGACAGGCAGGGAGCTCACAGTGCAAGCTCCCCGCAGTCTGCTGTAGGACCCCTTCAGGAAAAGTCTGAGTCCCACTTTGTGGAAGCCAGGATGTGGTGGATGCACCAATGAAAGGGAATAACAGTTCCTGTGAGCCTTGGCTCAATCATCTCTTAGCAGCCACAGGCTGGGGAGGGGAAAAAGAGGAAAAGAGTCTGAATGAAGGAAAGCTAGCACTGTGGGAAAGGAATTGTCATAACCCTGACAAGAATGCAGCCATTTTAGAAAACAAATGATCCCCTCCCCAGACTCTGGAGTGCTTTAAGGACAGAGTTTCTGGGAAACATTATACCATATATGCCCATAATACTGACGGGCACTAGAGAAGAGCCCCAGGCAGTATGCTAGGGTCACTTCCCCATTCCAGCTATACTGATAAGGCTAATAAAAACCTTTTTCAATTGTGTGGGAGCTGAAGGGACTCTTGGTTAGGCTCCATTCTTCTTGTCCCCTCTATTAAAGTCTTTCCTTGTCCCTAGACTGTTTTCCTCTCCTTTTTTGCAGACCCTCACCCCAGTTTTATGCCAGAACCTCTCAGTACTCTGTTCATTTCTGTCCCTCTCTCCACAAAGCAGCCACTCAGAATGTTCAGGTTCTAGGGTCAGGCAGATCCCTTGGGACCCAGCAGACCCCTGTGGCTCCTGTAATCTGAGCCAAACTTGGGAAATGCTTGTTTAGGAATGAGCAAGACTAAAACTGAGGGTCTGAAGCCCTGAGGGGAGGGTAAAGGTGCACAGTGGGTGGAGAAACAGTATGGTGCCTGCCTTCTCCGTGGGGGTCTGTGATGCTGGGAAGTGAGCCTGAGGGCTCTGGCAGCCTAGAGCTTCCTCCTCAAGAAGCTCCCAATTCACTGGCAGCAGCAGCTTTTGGACTTGTGAAGGCAGAAGGGCTCTCCAGCAGCCCCAGAGCCCGCCGACTGAGGAGAAATAAACCTCTCCACCTAGCCCTCTCACTGGACTCGAAGCTTCTGGGGTTGCTCTCTGCTGAGATCCTGCTCATATATGTTCTACTCCACAACTTCTCGGGGGTTTTTAGGTTTCACACAGGGATTTTAGCGGAGTCTTCTTGTGCTTGTCTCCATGTCTCCGGCACTTCTCCTTCTGTGTTTTTTTTTTTTTCCTTGCTTACTTTTTATTTTCATTTCTTTGCTTTTTTTCTTTTTCATTTTTTTTTTAAGACAGTCCCACCCTATGCCCTGAGTAGAGTGCAATGGCATCATAGCTCGCTGCAACCTCAGACTTGGGCTGTGGGCAGCCTCCGGAAGCCGGAGCCACTGGGATTATAGGCACCCGGCTGAGATTGTTTATTTATTTATTTATCTTTAATGAGTGGGAGTCTCACTCTCGCTGGAACAATTCTCCCTCCTCAGCCTTTCACAGTGCTGGCATTACAGGTGTGAGCCACCACACCTGGTTCTCCTTTTATTTTTGACATTGTCTATTGCATTTCTAGTAATCGTAGTCCATTCTTAAGGTTTGGTTATATCATGATTTCTGGTAAGTTAATAGTGTTCATAGAATTATGACTACGTAAATATTGTTTACCATACAGCTGTTTCTTTCCCTCCTGGGTGTACCATGCCCTCTGTAATCTAATTGTTTGTACCCTTACATTAATCTAAAATAAGAAAAAAAGAATCCCTATCACTAGTCCTGGACCTCCTCATGATAGCATTTATATCTTTAATGTTCATTAATTGAAAAGAAAACCATAAGGACCAAAATTTACAATGAAGACACACACTGAATTTGTCTGTTATCATAACAGCACTTACAAATATGTAACAAACTATTAAGAGTCTAGGCTTAAGGGGTTAATTCAACCTAACTTTTTTTTTTTTTTTGAGACAGAGCCTCAAGTTGTCGCCCTGGGTAGAGTGCTGTGGCATCACAGCTCACAGCAACCTCCAATTCCTGGGCTCAAGCAATTCTTCTGCCTCTGCCTTCCAAGTAGCTGGGACTACAGGCGCCCTCCACA
>CAUYRH010015581.1:0-67628 GCA_963574655.1 Perodicticus potto | reverse complement strand
AATGAAAAATCATCCTGCATATCAGATATTTATATTATGATTCATAACAGTAGCAAAATTAAGTTATGAAGTAGCAACGAAAATAATTTTATGGTTGGGGGTCACCACAACATGAGGAACTGTATTAAAGGGTCATGGCATTAGGAGGCATTAGGAAGGCTGAGAACCACTGCTCTAGACCAGGCGTCCTCAAACTTTTTAAACAGGGGGCCAATTCACTATCCCTCAGACCTTTGGAAGGCTGGACTATAGTTTAAAAAAAAAAACTATGAACAAATTCCTATGCACACTGCACATATCTTATTTTGAAGTAAAAAACAAAATGGGAACAAATACAATTCACACCAATGCATATGGCCCGTGGGCCGTAGTTTGAGGACCCCTGCTCTAGACAAATGATCCTTTTTCTGGCCTAGGTAGATAGGGGGTAGAGAAGAGCTCACATATTATTAATGAGCCCCAGCAGTTCAGGCATGGTGGCTCTTACCTATAATCCTGTATTTTGGGAGGCTGAGGTGGGAGGACTGCTTGAGGCCAGGAATTTGAGACCAGCTTCTACAAAAAAAAATTTTTTTAAATTAACTTCATGCCCATAGTACCACTTACTCAGGAGGTTAAGACAGGAGGATCACTTGAGCCCATTGAGCTATGACCATGCTTTTGCACTCCAGCCTAGATGATACAGTGAGACCAGTTCTCTAAAAAAAAAATGTTTAAAGGAGCCCCAGGAAAGCATAGGGTAAACAAATCATCTCCAGGGCAGACATTACCAGAGAGGGGAGGCCACATCTGCCACAAGGTCTTGTTTTAACTCAGCCAACATTTATTGACACCTACGATGTGAAGAGCCACGAGATGTCATTGCTGCCTTCTCGTGCCTGTCCCCAGACAAGGCGTCTGCCTTGAGAGAGGCGGGTAAAGCTTTGGACCACATAGTCCATAAGGCAAGGGACTCAAGAGGCCGCCCCTCTGCGTTGGTTTCTGTATTTGTATTGTGAAGAACACTTGTTGGCCCGGGTTAGGTGGCTCACACCTATAATCCGAGCACTCTGGGAGGCCAAGGAGGGTGGATAAGTTGAGCTCAGGACTTCCAGACCCACCTCAGCAAGATGAGACCCCATCTCTACTAAAAATAGAAAAAACTAGCTGAGTATTGTGAAGGGTGCCTGTAGTCCCAGATACTTGGGAGGCTGTAGCAGGGGGTTGCTGTCAGAGAGGCTGGTGCCAGGGCACTCTAGCCTGGGCTACTCTACCTCAAAAGGAAGGGAGGCGGACACTTGTTTGAGAGTCAGAAGACCTGTGTTCTAATCCTGATCTTGCCACCTCCTTGCCATGTGACTTAAGACAAGTCATATTTATAAGCCTCAGTTGCTGGGCGCTAATTAAGACCATGTGGCCTTGGCATCTTCTGATAAACAAGACATCGAGCAATTTAACCTCTGAGACCCTTTGATTCTGCCAACCTGGGCAGACCGGGCTTAGGGCGGCCTGAGGGTGGGACACGGCTATATCTCAGACGGGACTATTTTCTCACCCTTCTCTTGTCTGCTCAGCTGCCACCCAGTAACTGGAGCTTGCACCTGCCAGCCAGGCTGGTCTGGCCACCACTGCAACGAATCCTGCCCTGCTGGCTACTATGGCGATGGCTGCCAGCTGCCTTGCACCTGTCACAACGGCGCTGACTGCCACAGCATCACAGGTGGCTGCACATGTGCCCCAGGCTTCATGGTAAGATGGAAAGGGTCTCCCATGACCTTCCTGATCCCACTGAGCCAGCTCCCCACTCCCAGTGCAATCAGGAGTATGGCCCAGGACCCATCACAAAGAGTGGAAGTGCCTCGTTGTGTCCTAATCAGAGGTAGAGCTTATGCCCAGAGAGCCCCTGAGGCTGTTCTCACGGGCTGGGGCCGTCATTGTAAAGGAAATAGAAAGAGGTGGTCCTTCTGCTCTGAATCACTGCTTGTCTTCCTCTGTGCCCCGCTTTTCCCTGTCCCTGCCCTATGCACACGTTATTTTTACATCATAATAACCAGAGTGCATACATACAGTCTGGATTCTGCTGTCTTTCATTCACACTTCTATGTTGCTGCTCCAGCCTCTTAATTATCATTTTAAATGGCTGCATAACACTGCAGGAGCTGATGTACCCCCAGTTTACTCAGACATCCTTGTACTGCTGAATACTAAGCTGTTTCCATTGTGCCCATCGAAGGATGCAATGAGCATCTTCATACAAATAGCTTTCCCCCTCCTATCGAATTATTTCCTTAGGGTGAATTCCCAGGGTCAGTGGGCATAATATATTTATGGCTTTTGATGGATGTTGCCATAATACTTTCCTCAAGGGTTATGTAAATCTCACTGCCACCAGTCATGGATGAATGTACCTATTTCAGAGTAACTTTGCTAACATTTAAAAAAATTTTTTTCTCTAATTATAAAGGTAGAAAATGGCTCTTCAATGTTGTTCTAATTTGCATTTCTCTGATTACTAAGGAGGGTGAACATTGTCTCCACATGTTTTTTTACTGTTTGGATTTTCTCATGAATTATGCTGGTTTTTATGAGGTTTTATTTTATTTTTCTTTAAGTGGAATGCCATTCAAAGGTGGGCCATGCCCAGTGGGTCTGAGGACCCAAACATTTAGGTGTCCCCATGTCCATGTTTTTTATTGTGCTATAGGAAGTGGTTTGTGAAGTTGAAATAGTGTGGCCTTTGGAACCCAACCTGGATCACATCCTGACTATTCTCACCAACTGTGTGACCTTGGCCCAGTGACTTCACCTCTCTTGGGTTCTGTTTCCTGACCTGTGAAATGGAACACCTGCCTTACAAGGTCATTGTCAGGTGAAGAAGTGGAATATATGGAGTACGTCGTAGCAACATTTCTCAGGATGTCAGTAAATTTACCATTTACTTGTGGCTCATGTTAAACTGCAGGTTCTGCTTCAGTAGGTCTGAGATGGGACTTGAGAGTCTACATTTTCTTTTTTTTAATTTCAGATTATTATGGGTGTACATATGGTTTGGTTACATCGTTTGCTTTTGCAAGGTTAAAGTCCAAGTTGTAGTTATGTCCTTCACCCAGGAATTGTGCAGTATACCTGTGCAATGTACCAATTATACGGGAATTTACCCATTCCTTACTCCTCTCCCCGCAGCTTGAACTTCATGTTAGTATTAAGGTGCTGATCTATTAACTCCAAGTTAATACAGAGTACATGTGATATTTGTTTTTCCATTCTTGTGATACTTAGGAGAATGATCTCTAGCTCCAATCTAGGTTATTTAAAATGCTATAAGATCGCCATCTTTTTATGACTGAGTAATATTCCATAGTATATCTATCACAATTTATTTATTTATTTTTATTTTTTTATGAGATAGTGTCTCACTTTATCACCCTTGGTGGAGTGCTGTGGTGTCACAGCTCACAGCACCTCCAACTCCTGGGCTTAGGCGATTCTCTTGCTTCAACCTCCCAAGTAGCTGGTACTACAGGCGCCAGCCACAACGCCTAGCTATTTTTGTTGTTGTTGCAGTTTGGCCAGGGCCAGGTTCGAACCCACCACCCTCAGTATATGGGGCCAGTGCCCTACCCACTGAGCCACAGCTGCCACCCTTTAATCACACTTTATTAATTCATTTCTGTATTGAAAGCCACCTGGGTTGTGTGCACGACTTTGCAATTGTGAATTGTGCTGCTATAAACATTCAAGTACAGGTGTCTTTATGATGAAAGTCCTTTTTTTCCTTTGGGTAAATACCCGGTAGTGGGATTGCAGGATCAAATGGTAGGTCTACTTTTAGTTCTTTAGGGAATCTCTGTACTACTTTCCATAGGGGTTGTATGAGCTTGCAGTCTCACCAACAGTGTCTGAGTGTTCCTTTCTCTCTGTACCCACACCAGCATCTGTTGCTTTGGGACCTTGTGATATGGGCCATTCTCAGTGGATGATATCTCAGTGTGGTTTTCATTTGCATTTCTCTGATGATTAGAGACAATGACCATTTTCTCATGTTTGTTGGCCATTAGTCTGTCATGATAGGAAAAGTTTCTCTTCATGTCTCTTGCCCAGTTTCTAATGAGTTGTTCGATGTTTTGTTGATTCACTTGAGTTCTTTGCACATTCTGGTTATAAACCCTTTGTCAGGTATGTAGCATACAAATATCTTCTCCCATTCTGTAGGTTTGTCTTTTTGCTTTGTCAATTATGTCCATAACTACAAAAGATTTTTAACTTGATCAGCTCCTGTTTATTTATTTTTGTTGTTGCTGTGATTGCTAATGCAGTCTTGATAATTTCCTTTCCTAGGCTTATATCATTAAGAATTTTTCCACACTTTCTTCTACGACATTTATAGTTTTATGTTGCAGGTTTGAATCTTTTCTCCATCATGAGTTGATGTTTGTGAGTGGTGAGAAGTGGGGGTTCTGTTTCAGTCTTTTACATGTGGCTCCAGTTCCCCCAGCACCATTTATTGAATGGGGACTCTTTTTCCCAGTGTACACTTTGGTGTGCTTTGTCAACGATCAGGTGGCCCTATGAGGCTGGTTTCATCTCTGGGTTCTCTGTTCTGTTCCATAGGTCTGTGTCTCTGTTTTGATGACAATGCTATGCTGTTTAGATCATTGTAGACTTGTAGTATATCCTGAAGTCTGGTAAAGGGATGCCTCCAGATTTGTTCTTATCATACAGAATTGTGTTGGCTATTCGGGGTTTGTACACAAATCAGCACCTTCATTTCTGCCAATAATAGTCAAGCTGAGAAACAAATCAAAGATACAATAGTAACACAGTAACACCAAAGAAAATGAAATACTTGGGCAGCACCTGTGGCTCAGTGGGCCGGGTGCTGACCCCATATACCAGGTTCAAACCTGCCACCGTCAGTATATGGGGCCGGTGCCCTATACATTGAGCCACAGGCACCACCCGATATACGTTTTTGTATAAAAGTTCTGCAAAAAAATGAAATGCCCTAGGTTTTGAGTTTAGGTAGGAAAGAATACTTGGAATTAAAAAGCTCACATAGCCAAGTGATCAGGTGATTGAAGCTGACTGTGTCAAACTGCTAGTGGGTGTCCTGACCCCAGTCCCAGACTGGCTACTAGGTAGGTCTGTGACTTAGGGCATCTGGAAGTGGTGAGCACAGAGGGAGAGAAGAGCCAACTGATCTTAAGATGGTCTCCTATGTGGACTTCAGGGACAAAGTCAGGAAACACACTCTTCTGGGGAAAATGAGGGACAGTAGGAGCAAAAAGGTGTGTGCACAAGTGAGAGGGGGACTCACTGAGCCTGTCCTGGGCTGTCACATCTGTCACCTGTGAGCCCATGGAGAGTCTGCCTCCCTGCTCCCCCTTCTTCACCTCAGCGCCTGCCTAGTTGCTACTCTTTAGAAAAAGGCAAAATCAGGGCGGCGCCTGTGGCTCATTGAGTAGGGCTCGATGGCGGGTTCAAACCCGGCCTCGGCCAAACTGCAAAACAGAAAAATAGCCGGGCCTTGTGGCGGGCATCTGTAGTCCCAGCTACTTGGGAGGCTGAGGCAAGAGAATCGCCTAAGCCCAGGAGTTGGAGGTTTCTGTGAGCTATGATGCCACAGCACTCTACTGAGGGTCATAAAATGAGACTCTGTCTCTATAAAAAAAAAAAAAAGAAAGAAAAGAAAAAGAAAAAGAAGAAAGGTAAAATCAAGACCCTGGGAGTCCTGGGGAGGCTGGTGTCTGTCCATTGCCCCCAGCCCCTGCCTCTGCTCCCCCTACCTGGAATGTAAATGATTCCTGTCCTTAAACTTTGGGGGATCTGGTGCTAGTCAGAATCATCTCTGTGGAATCCCGCCTGCCTGGGGCTTGGGGCTAAGACAGATTGTGAGCCAGGCTGCCTGGGTAAGACAAGACCCAGTGAATTCCCATCTTTCTCCTGCCCAGCTTCATTATATTTGGAAAGGCTCTTCTGGGGCCTGCTGGACGTTGGGCAGGGGCTTCTTGAGGTGCTTATAGAACCTCAGTTCTCTGAACTGGCGTGACTCATCCCTGCGCATACCATCTCCGAGGGGGAAGCCATTACTGTTGCCTTCACCCCAGCATCTGAGTGAATGTAACTTCCCCAGTTAGCCAGCTCTGGTCAGAGATGGAACAATTAGCACAACAGATTCAGCTGATGCTGTCCCGAAAGTTTCCCAGGTCAGTAATAATTAGCAGTGCCTTTGTTGGTTGGCTTGTTTATGAATGCAGGTTTCCCACCTTTTATCTCAAAAGATTTTAGAATGAGAAATTAGTTAAGGACTAATTAAGAGAGGCTTTTTCTAGGTGTTTGGACAACTTCATCCTACACTCAGTAACCTTGCACATATCACTTCACCTTGTAGGGCCTCAGTTTCTCTATCGAGAAGATGGGAGGAGTCAATCAGTCTCGCCTGCTATTGGGTGTGAGTAGCCAACGTGGTAATGGATGTGAGGCTACATCCTCAGCTGTCCCCTCCCTCCAGAGCTCTCCCTGCCAAGCACTTCTGTGGAAGGATGTTAGAGGTTGGGTGTGGTAGCTCAAGCCTGTAATCCCAGTGCTTTGGGAGATTGAAGCAGGAGGATTGCTTGAGGGCAAGAGTTCAAGACCACCCTGAGCAACACAGTGAGACTCCATCTCTACAAAAAATACAAAAATTAACCTGATGTGGTAGCATGCACTTGATGTGGTAATGCCCGCTACTTGCGAGGCCGAGGCAGGAGGATCGGTGTAGCCCAGGAGTTTGAAGTTGCAGCAATCTGTGAGGATGCCACTGCACTCTAGCCTGGGCAACAGAGTGAGACTCTGTCTCGAAGAGGGGAGGAAGGAAGGACAACATTTGAAAAGGAGGAAAAAAATTAAAAAAGGAAGGACGTTGAGACAGCTGTATGATATCAGGCACTCTGAAGACTGAGAATGGTTTGAGACTCAACATGCACGTGAGGCATGCCAACAGGATAGTGCAGGGCCACCCCTGGCGGCTCAGTGACATGCCTGCTCCAGCCAGGTGGTCCCCACCCCCTGGAGGCATAGAGATAATGGGGCAAAAGGAGGCCCTTCTTGGTGCTCTGGTGGCTGACCCTCTCGCGCTTCCTCTCTCCTTCCCAGGACACTGGATGCTTACTCTGTTAAGGGATTGGGGGGTGAGGGGTGGAGAGGCTAATCAGATACCCGTCCAGCCACCTAAGAGCTGGCACTCTGATAATACTCATATTCACACCAGCAGTGAATGCTCACTGAGCCCTTGCTGCTTTATCTCCCTTATGCCTCACAAGGGCCCTATCACTTTCCTCCATTTGCAAATGAGGAGTGAAAGCTAAAACAGGCTAAGTGACTTTTCCGGGATCACAAAGCCGGTGATGGTAAGAGCCACAGAACTCTCACATTGGCTGATGAGCTTTGTTTGAAGGGTCACCATGAAATCCTGGCTCTTCAATCCCCACTCTGCCTACTGGCAAGTCACGTATCCTGCCTACACTTGAACTTCTCCTTTGTTAAAAGGAAACTTTGAGGCAAGAATGAGAAACTTGATATGGAAAGTTCACAGCTCAGTGCCTGAAAAACAATAGACAGTAGGTAAAATGGTAGCAATTATTGTTGAACTATCAGAGTAGGGAGAGAACATTACTTCCCCCAGGCCCAGCACCCCCCGGGAGGGTGTCAGGATGAGCTGAATCCAGAGATTCCTGCTGGATCAGAGCCACCAACATGCACAACTGCAGTTCCAGGCAGGTGCACCCTCGCACCTCTCGGTACCCCCAATGTTCAGTCTCAGGACGCACTGTGGAGTAGACACACTTGTCAGTGTTTGGGGAACTAGAGATAGGGACAGAGTGGAAGGAGTCTCTGGGCCATTTGCATGTTAGCTTGATACCAACAGTGGAATCACTCGGTGGCCATGGACTGGCAAATTACTCTGGGCCTGCCTGGTGGGAGAAAAGAGCCTTGGACAAGACAACGAGAAGCTGAGTTCATAGCTCTAGTTCTGCTAACTTTGTTTATTTCTCATCTACAAAAATGAGAAGGAAATTCTCTGCCCAACAGAAACAATTGTGTGGGAGCCAGTCATTCTGATGGGAGTGCTTAAGACTGGCAGCAGCCTTGTTTCGGCACCCTGGACAGCTCCAAGAGAGGGTCCCCACCTCCACCCCCCAATCTGTGCCTTCTTACAACCCAGGGTCCTCACCTCAACCAAGGTGAACAGGGGTGGGGACGCAGAGTGAGGGGTCTCATGACAGAGGAGCTCCCCTGTAGAGTCCAGGGTGCTTGCAGCCCTGACCTGTAAGGGATGTTCTAGAAGTGAGCCCTGACATTGTGACGGCAGAGTCTCTATGAGGGATGTTCCAGGGAGTGAGGCCATTTCTTCCCACCCACTGAGCTAGGCAAGCAGCTAGATGAGGGGACTGAGGGAGCTGTCCATCCACCTATAAGTTTGAGTCACATCAGCTCTCCCTATGGCTCCTCACTGCCTACCACATAAGGTTCAAACCCAGCCTTTTGTAACCTACCCCCCAAACTTATTAACCCACTCTAATCTCATCTCCCACTAAGTCCTGCCACAAACTGCGGTGCTTTTCCCCAAGCACACAATAGTAGTTGTCCTTGTCCCCAGGGGATGTGTCCAAGACCCCTAGAGAATGCCTAAAACTGCTGACAGTACTGACCCTGTGTACCCTGGGTTTTCCTGTACACCCACACCTGTGATGAAGTTTAATATATGAATTAGGCACAGTGAGAGATTAACAACAATATACTGTAATAAAAGGTATGTGAACGTGGGCCCTTCCCCCCTTCTCACTCTCTGTCAAAATACCATCTTCTGTTGTTCTCACCTGTTTTCAGAGTGCAGTTGCCCTCAGGCAACTGAAACTTTGGGAAGTGAAACCTGTGTCTTCTTTAGGGCCTTTATGCCGTTTCTCAAGTTTTTCCTTCTTCCTAGAACGTCCTCCCCACAGTCCTTATCACATTCAGAAACCCTTCCCCACCTTCCAAACTAAGAGCAAAGGCTGCCTCCTCCAGGAGCCTTCTGTGAATACTCCTCTCTTCATAATTAACTGTTCCGTGCCCTTGTTCCCACAGCACATGGCTCATACTCACAGTCTGTATCCTGAGGTCAAGGACTTATCTCCCTCTAACCCTGTGTCTCCTAGCCACCCCCACCACGCCATGCCTACTACATGACCATCTTGCTCAACAAACTCTCTGAAATGAATGAAATCCTTGGGAGGACCAATGCCCTTAAAGCAGAAGTTTCCAGAACTGACCTTTAGAGGAATGAATAACCTGGCCTTTCCCAAGGGACCTTGCCAGCAGGGCTGGGCCTTGAATCTGCCTGTTGGCTTCTCTGAAATTTAGATAAATGGGTTGCTGCGGCAGGCCTGGAGCAGGTGTCTCTCAACACCGTCTCTGGGTTCTTTGGGCAATGGCATGGGCTTCTACATCAAGAAACATTGTGTAGGGGTTATGCAGAGGTTCTGGAGCAGATTCCCTGCCTTCAAATACCAGCTTTGCTGTTTATTACCTGGTTGCCCTTGGTAAGATACAGTACCTCTCTGTGCCCCTATTTTCTTATATGTGAAAAGCGAGTAACAATAAACCCCATAGGATTGGGGGGCTGATGAAGCTAATTAGTACCTATAAAGTACTCAGGATGCCCAGCACAATAGTAATCTTCCGATAGTGGTAGCTCTTTCTACTAACATTGATGCTGCCGCTGTTGCAGCTCTTGCTGTTTACCCCAGCGGACTCCCGTGTGAAGAGGCTGCCTGGTCCTGGCCTGAATGCCCTGCTTGGGGGTATAGGTGGAAATGCGGGTGTGAGAAATGGAGCAGAGTTAGTTGACGCTTCCTCCTGGCTGGGGCTACAAGGTCACCAAGAATTCCTGGATTCCCAAGAGCAGCCACAGAGCTGAGAATAGACTTTTCTCAGCACAGAGGGGAGAAGGCCAGTTTCTCAGCCCCCGTGCTCTTCTGCTAAGCAACTTTCCTTTCCTTAATTAAGGCCTCACCTGGGCGGCCGGCCTGATGGAGCTGCCTCTGCTGCTGTATGACTAATTGCTGTCACCTTGGTGCCTGCAGTGAACCGCCTGTGAGGTCACTGCCAGGGCTGCAAAGACTTGATTTCCTAGATCCCCTTCTTGGCGGCTTCCTCCCACAGAGTGGAGCCGTGTGTCTGGGAGATAAGGGACCCTCTGGCCATTCCTCAGCCCAGATGGTCCCTCTTAGTTCCACAGTGATGGGAATGGGAGTGCAGTAGGCAGGGGGAAAAGGCCTCCCAGTGTCCCCTCCCGTGGGATTCGGAGCCCATATTTCTCCCCAGGATGACAGCATTTCTATTACCTTAAAGGGCTCATCTATTTATGCTGCAATTTTTTGAAGCCCTGTCTGCCATTATTGAACCCTGAACGCTGGCGAGGGAGTGGGCACTCCATCACCCAAATGAACAAACTTGTTTCTGCATTTTTCTCCCCTTTCTCCATGCCATTGGTAGGTCATGCAAAAACCTCAGCTGCTCTGACCAGGGAAGGAAGGGAGGGGGCTAGGGTTATGAAAATTCAGATCAGTGGAGCAGTGATTGAATTTTTCTCCAAGGTTTCTGTTGTCCTTTAAAGATGTCTCCCTCCCCTGGCCTCCTCCAGCTGGGCAGAGTGCGTATCTGCCTCTTGAGTGGCTCCTAAGCTGAAACTAGGGAGTGAGGACAGGCGCAGCCAGGAGAGAATGCAGGCAGAAAATTATAGCCAGGTGACATGTATATAGTGTGTGTGCATTTTCTCTTCTAATTGTTTCATTCTTTATCAAACTGTGGTCTACAGACTAATTGCCCTAAGAGCAGAAAACCAGTTTCTCATCCCCTGCCCCCTACTGTTGACTAATTTCCTAATCATTGTAGTAAAAGATTTTCCTGGAGGCTGGCTGGGAATGAGGAATTTACCCTCTAGCTGCCATGCCCATGTAAGCAAAGGAGCACCGATAGAGTAAGAGAGCAGAAAAGACCCCAAAATATAAATATACACACACATACTCCAGCACGCGTAATTGCCTGCTGTGTGGTATTGGCGGGGTTACTTAAGCTTCTCATGCTTTATTTTTTCCATCTATAAAACAGTATGAATAACAGTACTATGCTATAGTATCTTCTTAGGACAGAATTAGAGAAAATATGTACAATGCTTAGAACAAAGCCTGGCATGTAACAAGGTATGTGGGGAGGACACAACACAGGCAAAAGGGCATGGACTTTGGGATCAGATAGGCCTGGGTTGGTATCCCAAGATAGTCACTCAGTAGCTGTGTGACCTTAGGCAATAAAATCAGTCTCTTTGAACCCCAGTTTCCCATCTGTAAAATGGGCTAATAATGTCAGCCCTTCAGGGTCAGTGAGTGTGCTGAATGAGATGTCTTGTGTCATACTATAAAAACAGAATTTATGGCCAGACGCGGTGGCTCACACCTGTAATCTTAGCACTCTATGAGGCCGAGGCAGGTGGATTGCTTGACCTCACAGGTTCAAGACCAGCCTGAGCAAGAGCGAGACCCTGTCTCTAAAAATAGCCTAGCATTGTGGCGAGCACCTACAGGGCACCTGACCAGACCCCAGATTCCAAGGGGGTGGGGCCTCCCAACTACTTGGGAGGCTGAGACAAGAGAATCACTTGAGCCCAAGAGTTTGAGGTTGCTGTGAGCTATGACGCCGTGGCCCTCTACTGGGGGTGACAAAGGGAGACTTGGTCTCAAAAAAAAAAAAAAACCCCAATAAGCAGAAATGACTCTCCCTAATGATAAAGTTGGGGGAATGCTTAGTGCTTCCATAGTGCACAGTAGAAGAAACCAGGTCAGAGAGGGAAAGTAACTTATGTCAGGCCCCACAGCAAATCGCAAAGCCGGGATGAAATATAGGTGCCACAAGCTTTGTTTCTACATGGAGTTTGCTGTCCCCAGAGCAGACACCTACTGATTTTTTTCCTGGGCAGGGAGGGATGGTGAAGCTGGGGGAGTTGCCAGTGGGTTAAATCATGTTCACAATTAATCCATAGGGCAAAGTAGGGAAAATTGGTTTTATGTCACTAAGCTGAGTCTAGCCTTCTCCCTGTGGGACCCCATGGTTTGCAGCTTTATTAGGGAAAACTGCTGACTCTTCCACTCCTAGAAATAAACGTTCACTGTCTTAGACCACCCTCTTCTGTCATGTTCCTGGTGTCTGTATCTGTGCCTTTATTACTGGGGTCCAGGCTAAGGCGTGGTCTCAGGCCTAGCAGGGACAGAGGCTGTTGTGGCAGGTCGGAGACATCGTGCTTTATATAGACCCACTTTTCTCTTTGTCCAAGTCTCTAGCATAGATGGGGCATCTGCTGGCTCCTGGTCCTGACCAGAACCCAGGATTCCAGGGGGTGGGGCCTCAAATCAGTTGAGCCTCCCCAAAGAGCTACAGGAAGAGAAGCAGGGTGATGATGGCTCACATTTCTTTTTCTTTCTTTCTTCCTTTCTTTCTTTTTTTTTTTGAGACAAAGTCTTACTGCGCCGCCCTGGGTAGAGTGCTGTGGCATGATAGTTCACAAACTCTCGGGCTCAAACAGTCTTCTTGCCTCAGCCTTCCAAGTAGCAGGGGCGACAGGAGCCCACCACAAGCCCCCCCCACCATCGCTATTGGAGATGGGGTCTCACTCTTACTCATTCTGGTCTTGGACTCCACAGCTCAGGCAATCCACCCAGCTCAGCCTCCCCAAGTGCTGGATTACAGGTGGGAGCCACCATGCCTGGCCTCTGATGCCTCACATGTCCAGCACCAAGTAATTGCAGTGGGCCCTCAGCCAGGCATACTGCATTACATAAATGTTGTTTAATCCTTACAGCAACCTATAGGTAGGGGCTTTGCAGATGAAGAGACTGAGGCTCAGGAGGCAGAGTTACCATCTATAGTTGGCAAGTGGCCACCGGAAGCTGAGCCTAGAGCCATTTGAACCCAGAGCCTACACTTCAACTGCAAACCAAAATTGCTTGAATAGGAATTGACATGTAGCTACATAACCAGCTTGAGGTTGTCAGACCCCAGAGTCTGGGGACAACCTCAACAGTCTCATTTCTCAGCTATAGCCTAAGTGGCCTCCCACCTTTTTTCTTTTGTGGGAGGTAGATGGACCCTCAGCCTCAAAGATTGAGGCTGCCCGCCATTGTGGAGGGTGCCTGTAGTCCCAGCTACTTGGGAGGCTGAAATAAGAGAATCTCTTTACAGTTTACCCAGCCCTCTCACACCAGAGCTACCCCTGGGAGGAAGGCAAGGTGGGTATCATTACTATCTTTCACAGGTGAGGAAACTGAGGTTCATAGCAGTCTTACCCAAGGTGACATGACTTGTGAGGACATCAAGCTAGACCTAAGACCCAGGGCTTCTAGCTGCAAGGGCAGGCTCCCCTCAGGACAGATGGGTAGAGCGGTGAGGTCAGTGCTAAGGAGAGAACCAGCTGAGGGTCGGGCAGGGGCTGCCAGCCTGGCTCTGCTGCCTACCTGCCTCACCACTCTGTGCCTCCATCTCAACTTCTGCAAAATGGTGTCGCAAACCCTGATCCCTGTCTCCTGGGGGCTTGTGCAAAGCTCCAATGAAACAGGTAGTTGGGAAGGACTGATAGAAGCACCAGGGTATGGGCACGCCGGGGCCCAGGGCCTGCAGGCTCCAGTCCCCTGCCAAGTCTGCAGTTCTGGAGCGAGGAAGAGCCAGCTCTGCTCCTGCCAGCCCCGCCCACAAGCTCCACACGGTGGGCCCCTCCCCAGTCCCCTTTCCCGTAGTCATTAGCATCAATAATCCCATCTGCAAGAGTAATTATCAATCCCAGGAGGGGAAGGGATTCCTTCCAGAGACGTGATTATGTCTGGAAAATGAAAGATAATGCAGAAAAAGGTTATGAATAAATTATTTCAAAGTAGGGCTGATAAGAAAACTAACAATGGGGATAAAAGCAAAAGACAAGACAAAACAAAAATTCTATTTAAAAGTTCTATCCCCAAAACACTAAAAAATAATTTTTCTCTTGTGTCCTGAAAGTTCTGAAGAGGGAATTTAACTCTGGGACACAGGCCTAGGGCAGCCAGGGAGGGGCTTCCTGGCACTCAGGTGCCTATGTCCAGAAGAGCAGCGGTGTAGGGAATGGGAAGGAGAATGGCAGTGGAGCAGGTGGCCCTGCCTGCCATGGTGGGGGCTTCCATTTGACTCAGCAGGCAGGGGGCACCACCGCAGTCGGACCAGGGGCTGACAGGATGGTGCTGTGCTCGACCTCTGTTCCCCAGGTAGGAAGATAGGGCTGTCACAGTATAAGAACCCAGAGAGCAGTGGATGCTCAGTAGATACTGGGTCCCCTCACGTCCCATGTTTCTTCAGTGGAAGCTGCTTGGCAGGGTGGGGAGAGCGTGGACTCTGAGTTGGGGAAACCTAAGTGTGTTTCAGCCATGCTGCTCACTACTTGGGAGGCTGAGGGCAGGCTCACCCTTTGCTCACCTCTCACATGACAGTCCTTGCAGTGTGGTCGTGAGGGTGAAACAGGTAAAGTGTTTGGCAGAGAGCAAGTAAATCACAGCCTCATTTCTTATACCTGTGATTGGCCTAGACTGTTACCAGGTCATGTGCCATAATGAACATGCTTTAAAGCATCTATAGCACTTACTGCGGGCCAGGCATTGTTCTAAGAGCATTATGTGTATTATTAACTTATTTAATTTTCACCACTACCCTTGGAGAAAGGTATGTTTTAATTACCATTTTGCAGATAGGAAAACTGAGACACAGAGAGGTTATTAACTTGCCCAAGGTCGGGTGGCGCCTGTGGCTCAGCGAGTAGGGTGCTGGCCCCATACACCAAGGGTGGCAGGTTTGAATCCAGCCCCAGTCAAACTGCAACAAAAAAAATGGCAGGGCGTGTGGCGGGTGCCTGTAGTCCCAGCTGCTAGGGAGGCTGAGGCAAGAGAATCGCCTAAGCCCAAGAGCTGGAGGTTGTTGTGAGCTATGATGCCCCAGCACTCTACTGAGGGCAACAAAGTGAGACTTTGTCTCTTAAAAAAAAAAAACAAAACAAACAAACTTGCCCAAGGTCTAACAAGTTCCAAAGCCAGGACCCAGACTCAAACCCAGTGAATGGTCAGGTTCCAGAGTCCTTGGGCTTGACACTGCCCCCCAGCACCTCTCTGGGACAGCCTCTTTTGTGGACAAACCCTGAGTGACCCTCACTGCCCCTCAACAGGATGTACGTAACTTAACTGTGGCCACAGAGTTGCTGCAGCCAAGAGAGCTAAATAAATTTGGAAGTGGCCCACCAACGGATGGGGAGTGCAGGCTTCTGTCAGGTAGCTCGAGGTGGTGGGGGGGTGTCCTTTCCCCAGGTGGTGGCACAGAAGGAGCGCCCCGTCATCACCACACTGCCCATCTGCCTCACAGTTCTTCTAATACAGAAGCTCCATAGCCACCATCTCCTGGGCCCTCACTGCCCCCAAGGGCTGTGATCATACCGCTGACATTTTACAAATAAGGACACAGGCCCAGTAAGGTTACACAAGTGCCTGGAGCAGCTCAGCTCTGCCCAGCCCAGGACTGCTTTCCTCTCTTTCACTGCTTCCCTAAGGGGCTCTGCTCCCCTCTCTTTCCTGAGCCTAAACCCTCAGGCCAGAAGCCACCAGTCCTCTCCTGCAGGGAGGTCTGATCTGAGCTCCCATCAAACCTCCCCAGCCCACTGCCACACCCCTAGCCTGGGTGCCTTATAATGGGGAGCACATCCCAGGCCATGTTACCTGGTGAGTCACTCTGTGAGAAGTTGGTGGTGGAACCTCTGGCGCCAGAAAAGTTCGGAGGAAACCAGCTCATGAAGACCAGAGAGTTGGGGGATGGGAGGAAGATAGGACGGGCAGTAGAAGCAGCCTTCCCCTCACCCTTTTTGTTCCCCAGTGAAAGCCTCCCAGGTTTAACTTCTGGGCTTTCTTTGCATTCAGTTTTTAATTGTTTTTTGGTTGTTTTGTTTTGTTTTGTTTTGTTTTTTGCGGCAGAGTCTCACTTTTTTTTTTTTTTAATGATTCCATAATGAGTAAGCTATTAGATTGGCCTGAGTCTGGACTCTCAGGCAAAGAGGAAGGGCCAGAGGCCTGCCTTCAGGTGAGGCGGTTCTCAAAACAGGCTAGAATCCTGAGTCATTCCCCTGTTTCTGGGACTCCACCTTTATCTTCAGGGAGAACTTTGAGACCTGGCACTTAAAGCCCAAGCTCCTGCTGCTGACCCCCAATCACCCACCCCACCCCTACACTCCAGCAAATCCAAACTGCCTCACCCCGGACAGCACGCCCCACACCCTTGTTCTGTGCCTTCCTCTAGAATGCCTGTGCTCTCCCTGGTCTTCATCCTGCCTGAGGGCCCTCCAGCCCCGGCTTAGTGGCCACCTCCTTGTAAACCTACTTGGTCTCTTCCCACAGGATCGGGGCCTCGCCATAGTACTCTGGCATGCTCACTCTGGTGGCTCACTGTGGATGTTTCTGTCCCCTCTACTAAACAGAAAGTTTGATCTGTCTGATTCATCCTTAGGTCCCCACCCTGACCCCCTTCCCCATCCACAGCCCATCCAGCACAGCAGTGAATATTCATTGAGTAAATGCACAGGGGGTTAGAAGCATCCCCTCAACTGTCAACGTGCTGCATTTTACTTAGACCCTACTTAACACCCCTTATCCGCTTCTGCAGGACCCTTTGTCCCACACAGTCTTGTTCCCAATGGGACATTATCACTGTCACTGTCATCAGACTCTGCCTCTGCAGGCCACTGCTCTGAGTCCACATGACACAGCTTTGATACAACAGTACGCAACCTATAGCTCCAGCCCCCATAAAGCAATCCCAGCACAGTGACACCACACACACCTCACTCAAAGCCACTGTGCCCACATCACTCTTGGGGCTCTATGGCCAGGATCAGCCCAGATGTCTGACATGCAGATGCTCATTTTACCCAAAGGCTGTCATACCACTGAGCCAGAACACTATAGGGATCACACAGAGGGGAACCCTACAAGCTATCATCTAAACCAAGACACTCAATCCAACCCCTAACTTGCTCTCCAATACATACGCACATACAGGACAGTACATACAGCACACGGAGGGCACACATGCATTAGTCACGTGGCACATACAGGCTCATCAGCAACAGTCTGCAGGACATCTGTGAGTAGGGAGGTAGCCAGCGGGCCCTCTTCACTATGGTCTCATCTTGTGCCCCTGCCCCTCTCCGTGGCTCACCCACACACTCCTCTAAATGCTTGGAAAGACCTCCCCTGATGCCCAATGTTGGCTTTCCCAGAGAGTTAGAGGCAATGCTTTTTGGCACTTAAAAAATGCCAAGGTCTTTTTTTAAAAACTACCAAGGAAATTATGGAACCTAAAGCAGAGTGATGGGGGCCATATGTTGTCAATGTTTGCCCAGAAATCCCTGAAGATTCAGGCCCAGCCTTTTTGGGAAGCTTCATTCTGTTCTCAGAGGGAGTGGGGCCCAGAAGACGTGAGAGATGCCCTGATCCTTTGGGCATCTCTGGAACCAGCCCCAGCCCCTCAGACAGTGCAAGAGCTCTGGACAGGCTCAGCCCCAGCAAGCAGGGACAGAGAGATGGGGCCACGGCGGGCAACTGGAGCTGTCGTCAGAAGCTCCTACTTTTAAATACGAGCAGAGGCCTTCCTGGAAGTGGGATGCTGATGTCATCAACACCATCATCGCTACCATCGCTGTCACCAGCTGTGTCTCCTTAAGAGGATGTAATAAACATTATTACTAATTCTCACTCCCACTGCCTGATATTCCACCCTCTTAGCTTTATCCTTTGATATCTTGAAAACTTTTTCTCTTGGGAGCTTCTTAACGTAAGATACAAATGCCGCCTGGGAGCTCCCACCATAAGCCCCTGTTAGCCTTTCTGCCTCCACTGCCAACATACATTTAACAGCAGACACACAGAAAAGAAGATTATGAAATTACACATGACAGGTACCTGGGGCAGACCCTGGCACATCGTAGGTGCTTGGGACATCTGAGTTCCCATCACTCCCAACCTATCTGCAGTCAAGGCAGCCTGGCCTACGGGAGAGAGCTCAGGCTTTGGAATCAGTTGGTCCCTTTCCCATGGAGCAAGCTGATAACCTATAGTCTTGGTGTGGCCTGTCTAGGGTAGTTCTCTCTCTGGGAAGGTAATTTCTTCCCTGCAAGGCTCTTATAGAGCAAAAGGAGGTAAAAGACAAAAAGGTGCCTGGCACCAAGGGAGTGGTGAAGAATCTGAGTTTTGTTCCTCCTGTTTGGGCACCTCCAGCAGTAGGGATGGTCAGTCTGTCTGGAGGGGTGAAGGGCGTAGTCAGTAGTGAGGACTGCTCCCTTTGGGGCTGTCCATCATGCATATACCCTGCACAAACATCTCCAGGGGGGGTTAGAGTCTGAGAGTCTCCTAATAAGATATAAGTATCTCTCAAGTGTTTTCCCAATAAGCCCATATTAGCCAGGAAAGCCCTCTCTGAACTCAGTAGAGACTCCCAGGGAAGAGAGGAGTTAGAGAAGGGGAAGGGCTAAAGCTAGGACAAGCTAGGACAAGGGCATTGAGACAGAGGACAAAAACAACTTTGTTTCATCAGAACTTTCGCTGAATCCCCAGGAGCAACCCAGGTCACACAGCCTGAACTTGATCTCAAATGTCCTTTCTTGGCCACAATTATTGCCTCCTCAGGTCTTCCTGAACTGTCTGAGCCTGTTTGGGAACTATCAGGTATCTGTGCACCTCCAGAGAGGCTTCTTGAGGGATCAGAGCCAGATGATGTATTTGTGCAAATGAGAAAAAGGTATCTCAAGACATTCTACTGACACCTGCCAGAAAAATGAAGTAATAGATACATAGATCTATGATTGTCATTTGAGTGGAACCTCTAGAGTTTTACAGTACACATCGTACACAACTGCACGGCAACAAAGCTCAGGTGACTGGCAGTCTATTCATTTTAGACAGATACAGGTGAGAGTGAATGTTCCAGAGGCTTCCAGTCCTAACCTTTATCCTTCCTCCTCCTGCACGGGAGCCAGTCAGAATGACCCAGCCCCATAGGTCTTGGACATCCCCTCCGCAGCACAGGAAAGCAGGTGGGGGATAGATATAAAAAGTAGCCTCCCTCCCTTCCTCCTTCTCATCCCACTGGGTCTCTGCTCTTCATGCCTTATGCAGAGTTTCTTTTCCCCCAGCATGCATCTGCTGTCAGTTGCTGCTTTATCAGTGACGCACTAATTAGGTCCGGCGAGGGTTGCTCTGCATTGGAGAGGCTGCCGCAGCTGGCATTTGGTCAAGCTATTCTCTTTTTGCCTTGTAGGCTACATGTCAGTCTTTCTCCCTGGAAAATCACAAATGAGGCTCCCCACTTGGGAGTCCCTCTGTCCCAGTCTGCAGAGCTGCAAGTGGGTGATGATAGACAGGTGGGTGAGGGAGTGCAACAGCTGAGGGCTGGCATTCTGCTTGGCAGAAGCAGGCACTTGTCTGCAAGGGGTTTTGTAAACAGTAAAGCACATTACACATGTGTGCTGCTAGCATCGATGTGACACTGCATGCCAAAAGCAGCCTCCACTGGTGGCCCTGGAATTCCAGGAATAGCAGAAGAGAGAGGGGAACAGGAGCAACCAGAGGGTCTGCGAGGCCACTAAAGGCTGTCTGTAGGGCATCTGGAAGTAGGGAGGGGACCAAACTGTGCTGCCACAGCCTCAACTGTGCCTCACCACCTCTGGCCACTGGACGGTAGGGACAAGCTCACCACATCTCCCTGGCCTAGCACAAGGTCCAACACACACTAGCTGAATTAATTCAGCACACATGCACTAAGCACAGACCTTGGTAGGTGAGGCACTGTACCAAGGGCTAGAGCCACAGGGTGGAATAAAACTGACTCAGCCCTTAACGCTTATGAAACTTATAATCTGTTGAATTAGAGCTGATTTTTTAAATGATTATTTTATTACAATTGTGATAAGTGCCACCAAGGAGCAGTTAACAGGGAAACTTAGTCTAGAAGTGGGAGGAGTGGGGAGAGTTAAAGAATACAGGAGCTGAAAGAGACCTTAGGTCACATCTACTCCAGTGTAATGGTTAGCAAGACCCAGGCCCATCACAGATGTTTAATAAACACTCGCAGACTGAACAGATGAATGAATGAGGCTAAGTCACCTTGGGCTAGTGCTTCTGCCTCATGTCAACCCAAGTTCTCTGACCCCAGGTGGTGATTCAAGAGCCCTTGCTTGGCTTGAACCATCAGCAGCTCCTCCAACAACAGGCCAGGTGGGCCAAGGCGACTTCCCTGACTGCTGGTCCCAGGGTCCTCTCTGTGGAGCTCCCATGGGCTGGCAGGCATAGGCCACCTTGGCCTGGATCTGGAAAACCCAGTTCTGCCCTGTTTACACTCCTTCTACCCACAGACCCAGAGATAAACTTGCCCAATTGCCTCCCTCTTTAGTGTGAGGGAGGGGGGGTTAACCACTTTCCATCATCCTCCTCCTACTTCCAAAAATCCTCATTAACCTCCTGCCCATTGCAGGGAAAGCGGATGATCAACATGAGAAGCCCCAGCTGTTGATTAATTTTCCCAAACAGGGCCAGACAACAAAGAAGCAAATTGCAAGGGAGAAAATTCAATAAACAACATTTGAAACAAATTTAATAGAACATATAACTCATTACCCACCGAGGTCTGGGCCTGCACTGCCACCACGTTGTGCAGGGAGGCAGGTGTGAGGGGGAGGAGAGATTTGCTTCTCTTTAGTGGGACCAGCTCCAAAGGTTGTTGGTCAGAAGCTCTTGCAAATCAAGTTCAAGATGTTAATAGCAATACTGCATCTATAATTAACAGGCCTTTGGGTGGGATCACAGGTTCACATCCATCCTCCATTCACAGAATGAAGATGCTAAGCGGGACTGGCAGGCATCTCTCAGCAGAAGCTCAGGGATCTACCCCTATGGACAGTGGGTGGTGTGGGTTGAGGAGATGGGAATAGATGAGGATATAAAAATACCCAGGCATCAACTTCCAGGTGCTGAGAAAGGGTCAGAGCATCTGGGCCTTGGTAGGTGATGCTCCCTCAAGATCAAGGCCATGTTCTCTGGATGTCCTGCTCTGTGCCTGGGTGATGAGTGCACTGTCATTGTGAACAGAGATGGCATAGGCTAACCCAGAATGTCACCACATTTGAGCTGTTCACATCTTGTGATTGAAATTGGAGCCAAGAGGTTCAAGCTCCAAACCTGTCTGTGCCTTGCACTGGCTGTGTGATCTTAGACAAGTCACTATCCCTCTCTTGGCCTCCATTCCCTTACCTATAAAACAAGGTAGCCTGACCAGGTGATTCCCAATGGTCCTTCCAGCTCTGGTATTCTGGTTGTCTACCCAAGTCATGCTTTAGCTGAGTAGATGGCTAAGCAGCTGGATGATTCTTACAGGCCCAAGACGGGTTCCCATCCCTTCTCTGCATGCCCACCATTCCTTGCTCCCTTGAGTTAAGACTCCCACTCCAGGCAAGGAGATGCTCAGAGTCAGAGCTAAAGGGTATTTGGAGATGACATAGCCAGTGGTTCCAAGCTAGACACCTGCGAAGGCTGCAGCAGGTTGCTGAGAGCTGTTTTGAACATTTGACAAATAGGATTTCCTATTTGGGAAGCCGAGGCAGGAAGATCACTTGAGGGCAGGAGTTTGAGACCAGCTTAGGGAACACTGTGAGACCCCGTGTGTATGTGTGTGTGTGTGAGAGAGAGAGAGACCTATATATTACCTAGCATTAGCACAAGTCTATCAGAAGAGAAGACTGCCTTCCCAAGGTAAGACGTAAAGTATAGGAACTCTGAATAGTGGACTAGGGGAATAGCCTCAATAAAGGACCCTGGGGGACAGGCCTGGCTGGGGGAGTAAGTGGAGGTAGTGGGCTACACAAAGCACATGAGATGCCAGATACAAACTCCTCAACTTCACTTCTGCTCTGAGCTCTTGACCCTGGCTCTCATCCTGTCCTTTTCTCCAGAGTGTGAAAAGATCAACAGACAGAGCTCAGGACTGGTCTGGGCCAGGCGCTAGGCTGGGGGCAGGTGGGTGGTTAAGACACAGCCCTTGCAGCCAGTGCCCTGGGAGCCCACTTTGGCTCCTAATGGACTGGATCATCTCCTGAGGTCTTCAGCCTGGAGGGTCTTATCTTCCTGCATGGATGTTCTAAAAGCCAACAGGGTGATTTTCTGGCTGTGCTTCTCACCCTCGGCCTGGCAGGCAGAGGTGGCAGGAGGTGGTGGGCAAGGGACCTTTCCACAAGAGCCCCTGGGAGGGCTCAGAGGCAGTATAGTGAGAAGGGGGCCTCTTCCTTAAACCAGCCAAAACTCTGCTTCCTGAGTGTGAGAGAGCCCATGAGCCCAGACTACAAAGTCCCTTCACTCATTTCTTCAACATCATTTACAGAATTCCTATACTCTGTGCTGGGTACTGAGCTAGGGACATCGGGGCAACCCAGACAGATAAGGCCTCTGATCTCATGAGGCTTCTAGTTCCACTGGAGGAGACAGAGTAAAGTGAACAAATAAGCACATCTGGATATTGATGTGAATCCTGGGCCTGACCTGTGTGGGCACTGCCTGGGAGTTGCCCAAGAATAGAGACTGGGTCCCAGGCTGCTCTGTGCCCCTGGAGCCCACAACACGGCTGGCTCAGAGCTGGCCCCACTCAGCACACATTTGTTGAGTCACCTGGCATGTGAGAGAACGCATATGGAAAGTGCCCGGTCCTTCTGGTTCTGTCCACAGCATAAGCCAGCGTGTACACACAAACATCTCATTTCAGTCAAACACATACTGAGGGCCCATCATGTATCAGCAGAGTCCCAGGCCCTGAGAACCTCAACATGAATAAGAACAGATCCATCTCCCTGAGCTCACAGCCCCAGGGTAGAGGTAGGCATGTGAGCCAAGAGGACCCCCAGTGTGCTAGGACGATGGTCTCTTGTGTGTACCTAGTTTCCACTAGGGCAGGGCAGGTGGGTTGAGGAAGACACCCAGGAGGAAAGATGAAGCAGGAGTCACAAATTTATATCCAAATCTACAAAGATGAATAAACAGGTACATTTGTACACAAATGTACACATTTCCGTGTACATTTCCAGAGAAATGTACACAGAAACACATGGGTGTGTGCTCTGACTACCCGAGCATGCAGATAGAAACACTGATCCACACAGACTCAGACACCACACAGATCATCACAATAAGGCCTGTTAGTGGCCCTCAGATCAAGGCTGTCATCACCATACCCGGATCTAGGGATGCTCTGCAGTGGGCAGAGCTGATACTCAAACCTGAGATAGGCCAATTGCTGGCTTCTGTGAATGTCAATTACCAGAGACCTGGCAGGTAACTGCAGACTAGGTCTGACTGTCAGACTAGAGGCTAGAAGGGAATCTAAAGAGAAAGTTTGTTATTACTTGTGCTTGTTGAGGTGTTAGAACCGAGTATGTATTCAGAGCCAGGAGTAGTGGCTCACACCTCTAATCCCAGTGTCTTGGGAGGCTGAGGCAGGAGAATCACTTGAGGCCAGAAGTTTGAGACCACCCTGGGCAACATGGGGAGATCCTATCTCTAAAAAAAATGGGAAAAAATTAGAATTAGCCTGGTGTGGTGGCACCTGTTGTCCCAGCTACTTGGAAGGCTGAGGCAAGAGGATCACTTATGCCAGGAGTTTAGGAGTTTGAGGCTGCAGTGAGCTATGCTCATGGCACCGCACCCTACCCTGGACAACAGAGAAAGACCCCTTCTATAAAAAAAAGACAAAGAAAAACCCAAGTATGCATTCAGACAGCCCTGGGGGTCAGGACAGTGAGGTAGAGGCGAATGCTGAAAGTTAGCTGTACCAAGGTTACATTCCTTCAAGGTGGAGGGGGAGTTGTGTACTTCAGAAACTGTCTACTTCACCATTTGGACTTTTCACTATTAGGAGCTAACCAAAGGAATGTGTTCGGAACAGCACTTGGCACAGGGTGGCTCTCAGGGAGTGGTCATCCTGTCCCCCAGGACCATGCCCATGGTGTGTGTGGTGGTGATAGTTCCAGCTTGTGTCAGCTGTGAGGAGGGGACCAGAGGAGGTGATAGGAAAGTAAATGAGGGAAGTCAGGATCCCCCACCCCCTGTGAATACCCGCCTCCTCTCCAGCAGGGCCAGCACATGTCCAGTGAGAAATGGATCTACTCTCCAGAGCTTCCTTCTGCTTAAACCTGGGAGGGTTTTGTCTACTGTCTTCATAAAAGATGCTGTATCTTTGGGCTAATAACAGCATTTATAGTGCCTTCTACCCACCAGGCAGTGTTCCAACTGCTTCACAAATAATAACTAATAGAATCTTCTTCACAATGATATGAGGCAGAAACACTATTATTCCCATTATACAGATGTGGCTCAGAAAGAGCTGAGGCTCAGAGAGATTTAGTAAATTGTTTGAGGACTCACAGTAAGTGGTAGAAGCAGGTTGATGCCAGAGTCCCCCTCTGCTCACTCAGCTCTGCCATATCTCAGGAAGGAAGATCTAGTTCTTTCTCCTTCGCCTTCACTGTGAGGCCCTGGATAAGGCGCCTCCCCTCTCTCATTCTCCTTTTTCTTCTCTGGGAAGCAGAAAACCCTCTCAGCCTAGTGGCTTCCCAGGGCTACTGTAAAGACCCAGGCCAATCCTAGCTCTAGAGCTTCCTGGCAGATCAGGAGTCTCTCTGGGGAAAAAATTATCTTGACACTGCATTCTAGGGGGCAGATATTTCCTGGACGCTCTGCATCTTGTCCCACGGAGCAGGGCCAGGATGAGGAGTCCTCTTTGAGCCCACTGACAGGCCCACAGGCAACGTGGGGACGCTAATGATGATGCTGGGAGAAAACCCTCTTCTCTCTGAAGGCAAACTCACACACAGAAAGGCATATGCCTTGCCTGCCATTTGCACCCAGGCCAGGGTCCTCAGAGCTCAAATATATGCTTATGGGCTATTTATATTCGTGGAGAAATTGAGAGTTTTCTGGTTAATGGAAAGCTGACAGACTCCAGCCAGTCAAGCCTGCTGGGGACTGGCAGGAGAAAGAGTGGGCACCACGGGGCCTTCTGGGAAAGGACTCTGTACTCCCTAGGTGCTCCTACCTGACCTACCTGACCTTGTGCGGGTGGGACAGAACAGAGCAGGGCTAGAGAGGAGCCTCTCCTTGGCCAAAGGCCCATACCCGCAGGTCCGCATGGCCTACATGGGCTGAAGCCAGATGCCTGGACCTTTAGAGCTGAGAGGAGAGCTCCTTTACTCCAAGCCTGTCATTTTAGTGCTGAAACTGAGGCTCAGAGAGGCGCAGTGCCTATTCAGTGTCACACAGCCAGTGGAGCCCAACAGGCTCTTTTCTTCTGGCCCCAGCTCTTCTCTGTGTCAGTGTCCCATGCTAAGCATAGGTATCAGACCTGAGACGCTGGCTGAAAACACCCCCTAGGGGCAGACAGTAGGAACTCAACATCCAGTGGCCACCTGCTCCAGAGCTGATGCCCTGTAGTGGGTTCCCAAGCATATCCTGGGGGACTCGGGGAGGAAAGCACAATTCCTGTACCTGATATCCTAGGCTTCCAGCCTCTTTTAAATATCTCGCCCACCTTCTTATACCTCCTCTGCCCTTTTTAATATTTTTTTGAGACAGTCTTGCTCTGTTACCCCAGACTAGAGTCTTGTGGCATCATAGTTCACAGCATCCTCAAACTCTTGGGCTCCAGTGATCTTCTAGCCTCAGCTTCCCAAGTAGCTGGGAGTACAGGTGCCCACCACAGTGCCCAGCTAGTTTTTCCATTTTTAGTAGACACAGGGTCTCACTCTTGCCCAGTGTGCTCTCAGACTTCTGAGCTCAGGCGATCCTCTCACCTCAGCCTCCCAGAGTGCTAGGATTACAGGCGTGAGCCACTGGGCATGGGCTCCTCTGCACTCCTGCCCACACCCCTCCCTACCTGGACCACCTTTACCCCACTCCTCTCTGATTAACTGAACGCTCCCACCACCCAAGGCCTCGAGCCTCTCTTCCTGGTTCCACTACCCTGACTTGACCCCACTCTGACATCCTGACTGGTGCTAACGACATACCCTTATGGGTATAGTGGACATTATAGTGTGCCACCTAGTTTCACTCTTTAGGACTGAGGCACTTATTACTCTCCAGAGGCCAGAAAGTTAGTGGCTCCCAGCTGACGCCCTCTTTAGAAATTCCTCTCAAAGAAAGCGGACTCACCCCCCTCCCCGGGACACTGGACAGCCAAATGCCTGATGGCGGGGTCCTCCCTCCTTTCCCCCTTCTGGGACAACTCTAAGGAAGCTCCAGGCTCTGGGGCTCCCTGTTGCAGCTGCCCCTCTCAACTTCTCTGCCCAGTCCTCTTCCCTTCCCTCTCGCAGGGGCTATTGTCCAAAGCTCACTAATCTCCATCTCTGAGAATGCTTTCCAGTTACGCAGCCAGCCTGAGTTCCAACAGAGAGCGACCATTTTTAGCTCTGTGACCTTGGCAGAGTTACCTAACTTCTCTTACACATTAAGTGGGAATAATGCTGAGACAATAGTTTCCATCTCCTGAGAGTTTTGTGGGAATGAGGTAATGTGTGCATGCTATTGAGAAAGCACTCAGTATGCATTAGCTATTATTATTTACACTTCTCTGAGGCTCAGGCAAATAGGGATAGGATATTGCTACTTGTGTCATGGAGTTGGTAAGAATTAAATAAGATTGGGAGGTAAAGGATTAAGTTCTTTGACCTACTATAGACTCTGGGGTCAAGTTGCCTTGTGCTGTGCTCCAGGGGCTGAGCCCACCACCAGCTGATAAGGGTTACTGTATTAGTTTTCTTTTCTTCTTCTTTTTTTTTTGTTTACTCACAGTAATCTCAAAACACCTGGGTTCAAGTGATCCTCTTGCCTCAGCCTCCTAAGTAGCTGGGGATGCAGGAACCCACCACAACACCCAGCTAGTTTTTTGTTGTTGTTGTTTTCTATTTTTACTAGAGATGGGGTCTTGCTCTTGCTCAGGCTGGTCTTGAACTCCTGAGCTCAGGAGATCTACCCACCTCAACCTCCCAGTGTGTTAGTTTTCTACTGCTGCTGTTAAAAAAAACTACCACAAGTTGAATGGCTTAAAACAACACAGATTTGTTATTTTACAGCCCTGTGGGTCAGAAATCTGATATGGGTTTCATCGGACTGAAATCAAGATGTTGGGGACTGTGTTCCCTTCTGGAAGCTTCAGGGAAGAATGTTTGCTGCTCATTCTCATTGTTGGCAGAATCCAGTTCCTGTGGTTGCAGGGCTGAGGTCCCCATTTTCTAGCTGACTATAAAGGGATTGATCCCAGAGGGCTCCTGGCCCCTTCCCCATCTCCATGGTCCACACAGGCAAGGTGAGGACTCCTCCCAGGAAATCTGTCTGACCTACCTTCTTTGGTCATCTTCCACTTTTAAGGACTCCTGTGGTTATATCAGGCCTGCCTGGACAATCCAAGGTCCCTTTTCCCATGTGAGGTAACACACTCACCGGTTGTAGTGATTAGAACATGGACATCTTTGTAGCAGGGACCATTATCCTTCCTACTATAGCCAGCTGGCACTGGGCAGCCTATGATCCAAAACTCACCCTCCCTTTCCAGGGCGAAGACTGTGCAGTGCCTTGTGCAGCGGGAACCTATGGCCCCAACTGCTCATCTGTCTGTAGCTGTAACAACGGTGGCACTTGCTCCCCAGTAGATGGGTCCTGCACCTGCAAGGAAGGTAAGGTGCCCTCCCTCCCAAGCCCATCCCCCACACGTGTGCACATTGCCCATTTAGGTGGGCTGCCAGCTGAGGGGTCTCAGTTGGAGTAGCTCCTTTCCCCACCTACCCACAGGCAGGGTAATGGAGCCCCTAGTGGTCAGCTTGCAGGCAAGGAAACCCATGCCAGGAACTTCAACAATAGGCACATAACAGGGGGTTTAGTGACAACGCTGTTTGAAGAGCACACAAGCAAGGTGAGCAATCCAGAACTTAGCACCCATGGGAGAAGCTGCTGCCACTAAGGTTGCAGGGGCAAAAAGAGGAGATGGGGTTCCCAGAACCTGGAAGTGTGGACCACTGGTGGGAGCTGGTACAGGGACGGGGCTACTGCACCACCGCAGAGGCCCAGGACAGAGGAAGAGGACATACCGGGCCTCTCTCCTGCTCCCACCCCCAAGTCGGTAGGCAGGTCTCCCACTGGCAGCTCACCTGGGAGAGGGAGTCTGGGATATGCTGCCTGCCAAAGTCAGCCCCCTGTGACAGAACCAAGCAGAGGAAGGGGAGAAATGGATCTGCGGGCAAAGAAGCCAGTGACCAGCCTAATAATGGAGAATCAGCCTGTCCCGAAAACAAAGGACCCTCATCAGATAAGCTGCCTGACTCCACCCTGGGCAAAAGCAGCAGTCTGACCTGGTTCCCCTCCCAGGTGACATCATCTGCCTGCAGTAAAAAAGAACTAGGAGGCAGCAACCTGGCTTCCAGCCCGAGCTCTCCTAACAGCCCTGCTGTATTTTTGAGCCGACTGCATGTGGAATGTGTGTTCTAGCCCCACAATCAGGGAAGTGGTGGTTTGGGTGGGATGCTAGGAGGTGGGGGCAGAAAGCTGTGCTGGGCCTATAAGGGGAGGTGACAGCCCCCTCTTTTCTCAACCCTCAGGGTGGCAGGGCCTGGACTGCACTCTGCCATGTCCTGGTGGGACGTGGGGCCTGAACTGCCAGGAGAGCTGTGCCTGTGCCAACGGGGCAGCCTGCAGCCCCACAGACGGCACCTGCTCCTGCACCCCAGGCTGGCTGGGGGACACCTGCGAACTGCCCTGCCCAGTGAGTGCCAGGGTGGGGAGGGACAGGGCGGGCCCAGCATCCCCTCATGCCCTTCCCTGGGGTTATTTTACCCACAGGGGTACCCAGAGAAGAGCACTACGCTATGTGGTAGGACACACAGATTTAGATCCAACCTAGTACTAACCTTTCTGTGGCCAGTTTGCTACTTTACTCTCACCCCTCTCGAGAGAATGGGAGATACTCCCTACTCGTGGTAAAATAAACATTGTTGACTCTGGTGCTCTTACCGGACTCAAATGCAGCTTCAGAATCTTTCAGGACACAGCGCTGCAGGACAGCCCTTGCTAAGGCATCAGAGAGGCCATTCCTCGATGTTGTCTAAGCTTCCTCCTGGTTCCCATAGTCTACTCTCACGATCAGGGTGCGGGGGAATCAAGGCAACCACAGACTTAATTGTGGGGCTTTTATAGGTCTCAGATACAAATAAGTGAAATGGGCTGATGTGACAGTACCACATCCTGACAACGTTACTTTGAGCATGTTACCTCTCTAACCCTGTCTCTCACCTTTAAAGTGGAACATCATGCAACCATCTCATTGGATAGTTGTGAGGATAAAGAGAAATGAGAAAGATGAGGCTCCCCACACCTAATGAGCACACAAGGAGGTACTTGTACTACTTCCTGCCCCCGTAACAAAGACTAAATCAGTCATTCTTCACATGTGATCAATGTGTTATAATTAGCACAGTGCATTTTCATTCACAATTTCAGTTGATTGTTACAGGCTCTGAGCTTGCCCTTTGAATAGTAAGGCAGGACCATCTCCTCCCTCTATCCAAACCTCATGTTCAGGCCAAATAATTCTTTGCAGTGGCTTCATGCATGCATTGATTCCCCACTTAGAAAAATGTACCTACTGTGCCCAGCCCCAGTCTCTGCATCCCTGTGGGTTATAAGGAAAAATGTGTGAACCTTTAGGAGTCTGGGTCTGAATTTTTTTTTTTTTTTTTTTTTAGAGACAGAGTCTCACTTTATCGCCCTCGGTAGAGTGCCGTGGCGTCACACAGCTCACAGCAACCTCCAGCTCTTGGGCTTTGATGCTTCTCTTGCTTCAGCCTCCCGAGTAGCTGGGACCACAGGCACCCGCCACAACACCCGGCTATTTTTTGTTGTTGTTGCAGTTCGGCTGGGCCGGGTTTGAACCCGCCACCCTCGATATATGGGGCCGGCGCCTTACTGACTGAGCCACAGGCACTGCCCCTGGGTCTGATTTTTTTTTTCTCTCTGCCTCTATCCACAGGATGGCACATTTGGGCTGAACTGCAGTGAACGCTGTGACTGCAGCCACGCAAATGGCTGTGATCCCGTCACAGGCCACTGCTGCTGCCTGGCTGGATGGACAGGTAACTCACTCTTCTCGGCCACTAGCCGGGTCCTGTGAAACTGGATTCTTGGTATTCTCCTACTCTCATGACTATTCTTTCTCCATCAGTAGCTTTCTTCTTCCCTAAATGTGCATCTTTCTCTTTATGTGCTCTGAGCTCCATTCCATTCAATTCAAGCAAGCAAATTTACTGAACACCTACTTAATACAGGCTGTGTTCTAGGGGCTAGAGACACCCCAGTAAAAAAATCAAATTCTGACACATGGTGGGTGTAGGCGCTCAAACTGTTTATAAAGAATAAGGTGGAGAAGGGCACAGGAACTTCCTCCTTAGTCCTGTCCCAGAGTCCTGGTCCCCACATCTAGCCTGTCAGCCTGCCTCCTAAATGCAAGGTGAATCCATGTACTTCCTCCATCCCACTGCCACCACCCGGTCCACTGAGCACCCTCTCTCACCTGGCACTGCCTCAGCGTCCAGCTGGTTTCAGGACTCCCTGCTTGCCCAGCTGCATTCATCTTGCACACAGTGGCCAGAGCAGACTTCTCAAACCCCAGACCCATCGGGCCTGTTCAGAATGCCTCAGTGACTTCCCAGGACTCTTATTAAAGTTTAAAATCCTGGCCACTGCCCAGGCCCACGTGACCTGGCTCTGCCCAACTCCTCCCCCTCTCTCCTGCCCCCTCCCTTTTGCATGCTACACTCCAGCCACTGAGGCCAAAGTTTACTTCAGAGAGCCAAGCCCCTTCCTGGCCCCCTTTGCCTGTGCCATCCCCTCTGGCTGAATCTCTCTCTCCCCTTCTCTTCCCGTGGCAACTCCTTCTCGTCCACAAGGTTTTAACTTAGCAGTTGCTTCCTCAGGGAAGGCTCTCCTGCTACAGCAGCCATCCTCCACCTAAAACTAAAGAGCCCCCTTTAATTAATTCTGATTCCCTGCACTGTTCCCTTGGTACAATTGTCATTGAACTCAGATTTCAATAACTATTTATTCTCAGCCTCTCCAACTTGACCATGAACTCTGTGAAAGCATCTGCTTATCTACCACCGTATCCACTGTCGGCCACACACTGAGATACGGATAACATGGCCGTTAAGAACATAGAACGGGAGCCAGACCGCCTGGGTTTATGACCTTGGCAAGTCCTTTACCCTCTCAGGACCTGAATTCTCCATCCATAAAATGCACATAATCATCCTCACAACTACGGGGCTGGTTTTTTTCCTGATTTCATATTGATATAAGGGCACACGTAGGTGACACAATTACACTGTTTGCATTTGTTAGGTAGAGTCCAAGTTGTAGTTGAGCCCATCGCCCAGGAGGCGTGCCATATATCCTTACATTGTGCCCAATGTCAGAGCACACTCAACACCCTCCCTTCTCCCTACTCCTCCCCCACTTCTCCTATTCGGATGTCATTGTGTTTTCTTACAGGGCTGTTTCAAAGCGTAAATATCAATAAAGTGCTACCAATGCCTGGCACATAGTAAGTGCTCAGTAAATGTAAGCCATGAATACTGGAAGTGCCTAATAACAATAGGTTGTGTGAATAAACCTGCTGGCCAGTCCCAAGGTGGTGGGCGGCCAAGAGAAAGAAATACAGTTGTTCCTGGCAGCACAGGTTCTCAGGTAAATAATTCACAGCAGGTTGCTGCCAGCCTCTGTTCTCCACAACTAGAAAGTTTCTAAGCAGCCCAGGGCCAGGAACATTGGCTTCCCCCGCCCTGGTGTTTCCTGTCCTTCCATACAGAAGGAGGCCCTACCCTAGGCACCAGCACCCTAGACCCTCAGCTGGAACCAAGTGGAAATCTATTTTAATTTTTCATTGCCTTAATTTCACGAGAGCCAATGAGATTTTAATACTATCTCGTGCTTAAAAATTCTGTCTTTGGACAACCTTTCAGCAAGGCCTCTGCTGTTCTAAAGCTAATTTCCCCAAGTTTGGTTTTGTAGTCTTTTGAAAGACGTGATTAATGTCCTGAGGTTTGTCATCATGTGGAAGGGAACCAAGGAGGGGTGGGGACAAGCCTGGGCCTCCCATTCAGTGAGCCCTCCCCATTCACCTGTGCGGTAAGAAACGTCCGTGCCTGACTTCCCAGCCCCTGACATCTTGCTCATGACTTGGTCTTCCCTAAGCTGCATATCTCCCCCTGTCCCAATATACCACAGGCTTATTGACAACTGGCCCTGTGTATTATGTCTTATTCACCTTGTTCTACACTCAGCAGGTGCTCACTAAATTTTACTGAAATAAATCAGAAGTTGGCCTAACACCATTTATGACTTTTCCCCTTGAAGTGGAAGAGAACTTAGAGATTGTCTATTTCAACCCTCTCACACCACAGATAAAGAAAGGGAGCTGCTCAAGTCTTAGGACATCGGTGCCAAAAGGATGCGAGACACAGGACTGTATCATAAGGGGGAGCCATGTATTCATTCAACTAGCATTTATTCACTCACCCAGTTACCAAGTTTTCATTCGGCAGCTACCGTGTGCCCAACACTGTGTCAGACTCAGCAGTGAGTGGCAGAATTCCACAGCAACCATCCCTGAGCGCTTACTATGTGCCACACTGTGCTGAGCACCAGAGGTGGTCTCCCTGGCTGCGAGGAACACCTAGGTAGACAGGGTCAGAAGAGCCAGTATGCTGTGCTCCCTGTCTTCAAATTGCAGGACTCGTGTGTATGAAATATTCGAGTAACAGGTAGAGAGAAAGCTGTATGCTGCAGTCAGATAGATGCTTGAATTCCTGCCCTGACATCCAGGAAGGCCTCCTGGAGGAGGAGGAGGACTCTAAGCAGACCCTGAACATTATGGGCTACTGGCCTCGCTGCGTCAACTAGAGCACACAATGTATGGATTTTGAGCCTAGCTTTACCCACCAATATAGATGTGGGAGGGGAGGAAGGTCCAGAAATACAAAGCCAGAGGATTCCCTAAGGTATGAGGGGAGGCACCTCTGAGGGAATTATTATCCTTATTCAACTGTGAGGAAAACCAGGGCTCAGAAAAGGTAACTGAAACTGCTGTATCAGACGTTCTAGCTGGGAGCCTCCCACACGGCCAAAGCCAGCCCCCTGGATGTCACCAGTAAGTCCCTTCTGGAACTGGGCACTCCATGTGGGAAAATCTTTGACCTTTCTTTCTACTTAGAACCCATGTCTTATCCTCCAAAAGCTCCAGGACATATAAGAACCCCAAATAGGAACCCCCTTCCCACAGAACCAGGTCCAGAATGTAATAATTGCCAAATCCTAGAACCCTAAGGGACTTTTCAGCCACCTGCACTCTGAGCATGAACAGTCTACAATCATGGTTCCCCAAGGAAGAGGACCCCTTTTTAACACGAAAACCCACTGAGGATTCTACATGCGTAGCTACACCTTTAATAGCCAAACGCACTAACAGCCGGCTGCCGTGAACTGAGTGGTGCTTTTGCATGCACTGGTTTCTGAATCCCGGTAACATCTACGCGTAGCTTAGGAAAGAGCAGTGTGTACGTGTGGCACGGAAGCCACATCAGCCTACAGTGCTTGGTGCACAAGGGGGATTAACTGGAGGCCCTGTCAGCAGCGAAGCTCTGCTTCAGACCAACAGAACAAAGAATTCCTCATTGTGCCTAGGAAAGGGGAAACTTGAAGATGTGTCCAAAACTTTGAACAGCTTCATGGTGTCTCCTTTCCTGGCCCTCTCTCTCTCTCTCTCTCTTTTTTTTTTTTTTTGTAGTGACAGAGTCTCACTTTATCGCCCTCAGTAGAGTGTCGTGACGTCACACAGCTCACAGCAACCTCCAACTCCCAGGCCTAGGCGATTCTCTTGCCTCAGCCTCCCGAGTAGCTGGGACTACAGGCGCCTGCCACAACGCCTGGCTGTTTTTCTGTTTTTGCAGTTGGGCCGAGGCTGGGTTTGAACCCGCCACCTTCGGTATATGGGGCTGGCGCCCTACTCGATGAGCCACAGGCACTGCCCACTTCCCTAGCTCTCTTTAGTCAATCCATGGTGCCTGTCCAGGCTTTACCTTTTGGGCACCTGAAATTACACTGGGATGAATCCTCATCAATGGGTAAAATGTGACAAATGTGGCTGCCAGATTATCACCAGGAAAAGATCCCATTTCCTGGAAAGAACCCCACCACCACGTCCCAGAAAGTGGCATCTGAAGCCTCCATCCTGCTTCAAAATTGAGACTTCCAGGGAGGGAGGCCCAGGGAGGGAGCACAGGTGCTGGCTGGACTGACAGATAAGAGAAATAAAGCCTGTTGCATCCCCCTCCCTCTCTGCCTCTCTCCAGCTGTTCCACCCTCCCTCCTCTTTCCCTGCCAGCTGGGTGGGCTTGTACAGTTCCAGCCCGCCTATAAATTGGTCCCACTGCTCTCCTTCACTGCTCTCCTTCGGCTGCTAAAGCTGGCTCTGTTCACTGGGCCTGAGTAACTTTCTCTCTCTCTCTTTCTCTTTCTCACAATCCCTGTTCTTATAACAAGACAGACATGATTTTTCAAGTAATTCTTTTTCTTTCTGAGCCTCTGATATTCACCTTCTGAAGCCAAGTCAACCTCTTGGGCTCGTGTTCCCTCCCCTTAATGGATATCACACAGGAAGCCTTTCTGCCTGGGAGGAAACCCTACCCCAGAGCTGGAACATCCAGCCTCAGGCCTTTTAAAATTCCTTCTTAGCCTTCAGGCTGTAATCACCCCAAACACGTATTTATTCCCTCTCAAGAACACTGTATGTTCCTTGTTCCTCTTTCTTATTGAGAGATTCCATCCATTCCCCCATAGGCCACTGTCAAAGTGAGCATCATTAAGTCAATTTGGTGGGTCACAACTAACATTTTTATGAAATAGAATATATCATAATGCAGAGAGAAATGAGTATCTTACAGTGACAAAGTAATTTTGCAAAGGACTGGTTTCCATTGCACATCTGTGTGCACTTACGACATTAAATACATATTGTATTGAGAACTCTGGTCAAAAGAATCTGAAAATTCAGACACTATCTACTGTCTGAGCCCCTGCCCCAGGTTGGTTGGCTGGGACCCAGCAGGAGCGGAGGATCCTGGGCTAACATGGGTGGGCATGTAGCTCACCCCCAGCTGGCACTCACTTGTCCATAGCTGGTTTCTGTCAGGTATGTTCTTAGATGCCAGCTAAGAGGTAACAAAGGATGCCCTTCATGATCTGGTCCCTTCTTATTCCCCCAGTCTCGTCTCTTGCTCTATATCCATTCCACTCTTTGTGGTTCTGCCACATTATGCTATTTTTCATTCTTTTAAGACATGATTCTCTGTCCTGCCTCCTGCCGGTTTCCTTTCTTCGTTGTCTTCTTGGATGCCATCTGGGCATCACTTCTTCCTGGAAGCCAGGCAAGCCTGAGCTGGGTTTCTCCTGCATATCCCCAGACTCACTGTGCTCACCTCCACCTCTTCATTTGCATGTGCCCTTCCCTCTGATCTTCCTGCACCCTCAGCTCTCTGAACACTGACGTTAAGTCTGTCTCTGGTCCATAGGCATCCGCTGTGATAACACATGTCCGCCTGGTCGCTGGGGTCCCAACTGCTCCGTCTCCTGCAGCTGTGAGAATGGTGGCTCTTGTTCTCCAGAGGATGGGAGCTGCGAGTGTGCCCCTGGCTTCCGAGGACCCTTATGCCAGAGAAGTAAGCTGAACCCCTTGCCCTGAAGACCTCAGACAGCTTATCCTCCTTAACCTTCCCCAGATGGAATCAGTCCTGGCCTGAGAGAGGTCAATCCCCCAGAGTCAGCTCTCAATCTCTTTCCTCCCACTAGTCCCTTCTGTCCCCAAGTTCAAGGCCCAGCCCCTTGATGGAAACAGTACCAGACCACAGTTCCTCTCTCCACAAGGGGGCAGACGTTCCCAAGTGTGGGAAAAATGCAACTCTTCCCACATTTATTGCTATGTGGGTCAGGAGAGGTGGCCAGACTGGCTGGGTTCTCTTAAGCTTCTCACTGTCCTCTTCCTTTTACCCTCAGTCTGCCCCCCTGGGTTCTATGGCTACAGCTGCACCCAGCCGTGCCCCCTCTGTGTGCACAGCAGTGGGCCCTGCCACCACGTCAGCGGCATCTGTGAGTGTCTCCCAGGATTCTCTGGAGCCCTTTGCAACCAAGGTACTGTCTTCAGTGGGCAGGGAGGTGAGAGGTTCTGGGAGAAAAATGGCAGGGAGGGAAGGACTTGAGGATTTTCATCATACTCTGCAGAGGTAGGTCCTTCCCTCTTCAGGGCTCAGGCCGCCTTTATAAGACTTGAGCGCCACATGGCTTATGACCAAACCATTACACAGTAAAAGGAACAGGCTCAAGGAGGGTAAATGACTCGTTTACGATCTTGCAGCAAGTGGCAGAAACAAATTTTGACTCTAACACCCACAGTAAATGGATGAAAACTTAAATAAGCATAGAAAAGAGTCACATCAGAAGTGGCACCAAGTGATTGTGCTGAGTGCCAAGGGTAGGGGCAGAGAACACGGTGGGAGTGCAGAGGAGACAGTTCTGGCTTTGGCTGGAGGTGGCAGCTTATGAGCCCTTCTCCCCCATCATGCTCACACCAACATCACTAATCCATTCCTCATCACACCGCCCACTTTCCTGTCTCAACCTCAGAATCCTTCACACCACCAATTCTAGGCAACTGCTACCACTCAACTCTTGGAAAAGAGAGAAAGTTTATTTGCACTGGTGTGCTGCTCAGCCAGGTCTTTGTGAAGGGAAAGCCCTGATTAGTAACCAAGGCTGCAGATTTCTATGATATAAATATTCCCGCTGTGGCTGATTTCAAGGTGCCAGTGGTTTACCAACATTTGCCAAATTCCTGACTAGTGAACAACCAGTGAGAAGGTAGGAGCTGACTCCAGCATGTGTCATGGTTTATTGCCGTCCCTGGCTTTCTGAAGCCAAGATGGGGTGGATTTGGGTAAAGGCTCCGTAGACTGTCCAGGACATCAGCTGAGCCTTAGCTTGAAAGGCAGAGAATAAAAGCATTCTGGGCAGAGAAAACAGCTTGTGCAAAGCACGGAGACCCAAGCACGCAGCCATCCAGCAATAGGGAGTGGTTGGAAGATACAGTGGTGGGGGATGGTGTAAAGAGGGCTGAGAAGGAAGGCTGGGGCCTTCAGAACAGATTCAACACAAGGCTACAGAATCTGCACTTTAATCCATAAGGAGTGAAAAGATCTTAGGATAAGTTAGAGCTAAAAGTAACTTCAAGGTCATCTGTGCAAGAATCTCATCTGGACTCTGTTTAAATACTTCTATTGACTGAGAGCTCACTACCTCTCGGGGGAAGCCATTCCTTTGATGAATAATCAGGGCTGAGCTGGGCTATTTTTGCAAGCGTGTGGGCTGTTAATATGTATGAGTGGAAAGTTTACTACATGATGCTTTGAGGTCACAAGAAGTTTGGGCCCCAGGGAAACATATGTGACAGTTTCATTTACTTGCAGCCCTCTTAGGACAGTTTAATCATAACCTGACACACAGAGGTTTACTTATTAAACATAGGAGACCTAGCCGTCAAAACAGATAGGCCAGGTCTAAATTAGGGCCTAAGCAGCCTGAAGAGTAACTCTTGGATCCTGTGTTGCCTGATTTATCACCCACTGGCCTAATGAGTATTTCCCGCGTATAGATCTAATAGGGTTTGCTATTAATGGCAACTGCCCTGGTTAAGTCTCAAACCTTGTAAAAAATTGAACTGACACTTTCTAATGACCAGTTTTCCAGCAAGTTACAAATTACAGACACTGCCTTCTGTAGAGTCATTAAACATAGATTAAATATAACCAGATGTTTTCTTTTCACCAGCCCCCCTCTCTCCATCGCTCCTTTCTTTGCTCACTCTTGATTCAGCTAAGAAGTCACCCAATTAATGTATTAGAATGATTGCATTAGCAGCTCTGTGGGAAAATTTGCTCGCCTTTCGTATGTAAGAAAGACTTCAAAGATAAGGTCTTGTTAGAGAAATTCATAGTTTGTTTTAGGGATGGAGATTAGGGGAGCAGCTCTGGTACCCCACTCTTCAGAGAGGGCTAGCCAGGACTGAGTATGGGTTCCCCAAATCGAGCACCTCCCAGAGGTGTAAAATGGGAGGGTGGCCTGCTCCAGGAAGGTGGAGCCGAAGCTGCAAACAGGTGAGTGAACTCGGAAGTGAACCACCTGGGAAGCAGCTGTTTTTACAAAGCAAGGCACAGGGCCCCAAACCAGCCAGTCTGCCTGCCTGCAATTAACTGTGGCCCTAAGCTAGGGGCCTTGTGCATGTGAGAAAAATGAGGAAATGGACACCAAGAAGGGGTGATATGGTTTGCTTAAAGGCACTTACCCAGTCCATGGTAAAACTTCCTAGTCATGTGACTTTAGGCAAGTTAATTAACCTCTCAAGATTAAGTGAATGGATACAGGCATACCTCATTGTATTGAACTTCACTTTATTGTGCTACCAGATACCACCTTTTTTTTGAGACAGAGCCTCAAGCTGTCACCCTGGATAGAGTGCCATGGCATCACAGCTCATAGCAACCTCCAATTCCTGGGGTCAAGCGAGTCTCCTGCCTCCACCTCCCAAGTAGCTGGGACTACAGGCGCCCACCACAATGCCCGGCCATTTTTTGGTTGCAGCCGTGATTGTTGTTTGGCGGGCCCGGGCTGGATTCGAACCCGCCAGCTCAGGTGTAAGTGGCTGGCGCCTTAGCCCATTGAGCCACAGGCCCCGAGCCCAGATACCACCATTTTTACAAGCTAAAGGTTTGTGGCAACCCTGCCTCAAGCAGGTCTTTCAGTGCCATTTTTCCAAGATCAAGTGCTCATTTCCTGTCTGTGTCAGTATTTTTAGCAATGAAGTATTCTTCATTTAAGGCATCTACATTTTTTAGACATGCTATTGCACACTTAACAGACTACAGTGTAAGCATAACCTCCATAGGTACTAGGAAACAAAAAAAGAAAAGAATTCATGTGATTTGCTTTATTGCAATATTCTCTTGCAGTGATCTAGAAGTGAACCCGCAGTACCTCCGAGGTATGCCTGCATTTGTGAAGCACACTTAAGTGTCTTGTGCATAAATGCCATCTATGTTTGCTGAATACATAAAGAAAACTAGGATCTCAATCCAAGTCTTTGGACTGAAGAATCCAGTCCACCATGCTGCCTTTATTATTTGGCAGCCACTAATCGTGACCCAGAGAGGCGCAGAATGGACATAGATGCTAGCCACCAGATGCCCACAGTCTAGCTGGAGAAGGGCTATCAATACGAGGCAGTGTGATGCAAAGGAGAGGGTGCCAGCCCAAAGGATGAGAGAGGGGCCCTGGGGAAGTCACTTCTCTTCAAGAATTAACACCTTCCCATGATCCTCTGTGCTGCTCTCCAGAACCTAGACTTTATTCTGGGGCAATGGGGGGCGAGGGCACTGAGGATATTTGAGCAGGACACAGGAGTGTCATGAATGGAGCGGTGCTTTAGAGTATGCAAGCTGTAGGAAACAAGTGGGAGATGAACTGCAGAGGAAAGAAGATAAGTGCTCAATTAATACTCACGTGGCAGACGCAGCCCTGCAGCCTGGTTGAGAAAACCAGCCTTTCCTCTACGGACCAAGAAGTGACTCCTCTGGAAGGGTCTGTGATCTAAATCCTCCAGTGACTCAAAGTAGAAATACTAGTGGTGGAGAGGGCCTTGTGAACCCAAGAGAGCTTACCTGAGGAGGAGACTGAGCTGAGGCTTGAGGTCAGAGGAATAGGTAGATAGCAACAGACATTCAAGGCCAGCCCTCCAACAGTCAAACTGCAGACCTGCCACACTGCATTTGTCCCTCTCCTTCTAGCTATGAACAGTCTTCACCCCCATGGCTGTGGGATTAGTGATGCTGGCAAAAGCGTGGCAATAGAATTCGGAAGGCTGCAGAGCAATACAGGGAGCACTGGACCAAGAGTCCAGAAGTGTGATGCCCAGCCTCACCACATCAAGTCATTCTACTTCTATGGGCCTCAGTCTGTTCCTCTGCCAAAGGGGATCATGATAGAGCATCCTGAAGAATGCAGCTGTGGGCATGTGAGGGGCAACTTCCTATTCAGATCCCTAATTCCAGGGTGGTCGTGGCTGTGGCCTGGGAACTTCTGGGGCTGTAGCTGTGCATGAGGGGGTGGTGTGAGGTACGTAAGTGGGAGGACAGGTGCCAAGCTGCCCTTTGCCCACAGTGTGTGCTGGAGGCCACTTTGGGCAGGACTGCGCCCAGCTCTGTTCCTGTGCCAACAACGGGACCTGCAGCCCCATCGATGGCTCCTGCCAGTGCCTCCCCGGATGGATTGGCAAGGACTGCTCACAGGGTAGGTTGTTGCCCTCTGGGAATGCCCCTCACCCAGGGTTAGGTCTGGAGGTTCTTTACCTTGGCAGCTCCACTTCCAGGATGGCAATCTCCTTCTGCAGCCAGGAATGTCCATCTGCATCCCATTTAGCTCTATTGCTAACACGATGGGTTATTAGGATTGATCACTGGTAATATTAACTGTTGGCATTAAAGGTATTGATATTGTTGATATCAATTAATTAAAGCTATTAATCTTAGCACCTAAGTAAGGAGTTTGGCTGGAGAGGAGGGGGGGCAAGGACCGGCATGGTGGAATTTGGGAATGGCAAAGTGAGATGTGGCCAGGACAGGCACCTTGGGAGGAGAGTGGGTGCCCTCTGGGTAGCCCATGTGAACAATATCCTGGACATCATAAGCCCGAACAGAGCACTGTCAGCGCTGTTCATGAAAAGTATACCAAATTTGATGTGGCGGTAACAGCTTCTCTCCAGGGAGCCCTGAATCTAAGGCAGAGACCTAGCCAGTACACTTAAGGGAGGTCCTTATTAGATGGCCTGGGCCAAGGGAACTGCCATTCTCATGGGGAGACACAGGATTCATCCTCAGTGAGCTCACAGCTGAGAGTGAAGAGTCCCCACCCTAGGAAAGTCCCCAGCCTTACGGGGAAGTTAGCACAGATAGTAGTCCCGCTGTCGCCTACAATGTTTACCTGTGTGCTCCAAATCAGATACTGGGACTCGCTGAGAGGGGAGGCTCAGGAGCCCTTAGAGCCATGCTGAGTTAGTTACCAAACACTTGGAGAGTGGGAGATGTGGGTCTTGTGAATCCTGGGTTGCTAAGCCAAGAAGTGTTAAGAATTCTAGGAAAAGTTTGTCAAGCAAGTCCCCGAGAGCCAGGAAAAGTCAGCTGCACCCATCCCGATGTCTTGGCTCTGATGTATATTCCCCTTTCCTCTCCCTTTTCATCTTCCCCATCACTCTCTGCATCCCACCCACATCCTAGCTTGCCCGCCAGGGTTCTGGGGCCCTGCCTGCTTTCATACATGCAGCTGCCACAACGGGGCGAGCTGCAGCACCGAGGACGGGGCCTGCCACTGCACCCCTGGCTGGAATGGACTCTTCTGCACACAGCGTAAGCCCTGCCTCCTGGCCTCCCTTCCACTTGGAATCCCATACTGCAGCCTACTGGCCACTATGGGCATCGTCCAGGCCTGCAGGGAGGGCAGAAGAAGGGAGCTGGCCCTAGGACCCCCACCCTTGCTCTATGAAAATTGGGGAGCCCTACAGGGAAAGTCCCAGGGCCTGACCCAATTCAAGGGTTTGAGAGGCCCAAAGTCTTGCAAGGATAAGGCTGTAGGTATGTCAGCAGTCACCAAGACCAGACCCTCCTTGGACAGTGGGTGGGGTCCAGAGTGGAGAGAAGCAGCCTGTGGCCACACAGGAAGGAGACCCAAGCCTGGTCTCTGGTTCCAAGGACCATTTGTCTGCAGGACGCCTTGGCCCCTACCTACCCTCAAACAGCGTGAGAATCCGAGAGCACAGAGATGGCTCTGTGCACGGTCTCACTAGTCTTCACCCCGTGCTCAGCAAGAGGCGGGCAGAAGATGGATCTGGTCCCAGCCACAGCTCCGCAGTGATCCTCAATCAGCAGCAGCGCTTGTGACTAGAGATCCTATTTCCCCAGGCTGCCCAGCAGCGTTTTTTGGGAAGGACTGTGGGCGCGTATGCCAGTGTCAGAACGGCGCCAGCTGTGACCACATCAGCGGCAAGTGCACCTGCCGCACAGGCTTCACTGGGCAGCACTGTGAACAGAGTAAGCTGCCCTGACCACACTGGGTGCCGGGCCGGGCCTCAGCCTCCTGGGGGGAGCCTTCCCCTTCAAGTCCATTCATTTGGGTTCTACCTTTTGTTCCCTTGACCTTGGGGGAACCTCTCAAGGAAAAAGCTGAAAAAGGTCATACCTACATTGGTGCTTAAAGAATTTCTCCCTCCATATGGAAGGAGAAGGGAGGGAATTGAGCGCGGAGGCCTAAATGGGTAATGAAGGTAGCAGAGGGAGGCATGGGATCTTTGTGATTCTTTGAAGCCCCTGTAGCCCTCAGTTCAGCCCCTGCAACATGGAAGATGCTGCTTAAATGTGTTGCACAAGGAGGAAGTAGGGTGGAGTTGGGCCCTGCCCGCTCCTCCTCTTTGTCCCCCCACTCAGGGCTATACATGCTTTGTCCATCCCCAAGTATTTAACCAAAGCACCATGGGAGCTGTGAGGAAATACATTTCACTTTGTGAGAGACAGAAGTGGCCTGTCACCAGAGGTGTCCAAACATGAGGTGGGAGGGGTGGGCAGTGGGTAGGTCTGTCTACCCTACTCTTTGTGCCACACAGGATGTGCCCCAGGTACCTTTGGCTATGGGTGTCAGCAGCTGTGTGAGTGCATGAACAACTCTACCTGTGACCACGTCACTGGCACCTGTTATTGCAGCCCTGGATTCAAAGGAATCAGGTGTGACCAAGGTAATATACAGGTGGCAGAGTGTCTGGGCTTTGTGGAGAGAGACCCAGGGAGGCTCTAGGGAGATTCCAACTAGAATAGCTGCATTTGATGAGGACACTTCCCTTTATTCCCGTTTGAGGACAGCAGGAACAGATGGCTGCGGGAAGAAAGCTGAGGTTCCAAGCGCTGGAGAGGTAGACGGGCCGGGGGTTGGCAGGCGGCCTCCCAGCTGCAGCTTTCCCATGCTTGTCCTCAGGACGTTTCCCAGGAGCCAAGCAAGGGTTACCACAAGCTAGTGCTGCGGAAAGGCCACCAGACCAAGTTAGAGTATCTGCCAAGTTCTAGTTCTCCCATTACCTGCTTGGTGTCCTTAAGCTAGTCATTTTCTTGTATTGGGCCTATTTACTCCATATGCAATGTGGGAAGAACAGATTAATTGCTGTCTTCCCCATGACGCGAGATTCCTTTGAGGGCAAAGGAGCCCAAAGAGGCTGAACTCTAGCACTGTTGGTTCTAGTCTACAGTCAGATGACACCTAAGTTATGAGCATCAAGCTGAGACATTGTGAGTAAAGGAATCAGCACTGTGCATGGTACATACGTAATTAAGCCGTCCATAAATAGTGGCTTTATATACATAAAAACCTTTTATAAAGTGCTGCAAACCTGAAAGGGATGGTATTACAGTTAGTTCTAGGAGATGGGGAATGAGGATGGGCTCTCAATTACCCACACGACAGAAAGTAGCCATTGCTTCCTGAGGATAAATCATTGAGAATGGTAACACTGCCCATTGACCTCCCTGCTGATGTTGGCCAGCTCAGTTCAGCCAGCAGCTGACAGCCAAGGAGGGGTCTAGCTACTGCTGGGCTGGCAAGACAACCCTGGACTGAGCCACCAGCACAGGGGTCAGCCCGCACATCCACAATGAAGAAAGAGGGCTTTGTAGGCAGGGATCCTGGACACAGCGGCACAGCATTCATTGCCAGTCTATCATTTGGGGCTCACAACCCCTCCCCCAGAGAGTGGGATCATTGTCCCCTAAGTTACAAAAGATGCTGAGCACACTCTGAGTCACACTACTCATAAGCAGGGGTTATGGCAAATTTTTCCTGACTCCTGAGAAACCAGGTTCTGCCAATCACTGGTTGTGTGATCCTGGGCAAGTTACCGCACCTTTTGGTGACTTGGTTTTTTCATCTATGACAGGGAAATAATTGAACAGTCCCCATTCCAGAGGGCTGTTGGGAAGGTTAAGTAAGCTAGTATCTTTAAGTCATTTTTAGAAGAGTAAAATATGTGGGTCATTACAAGAGTTTTGAGATACACAAAAATTAAGAAATGTAAAATCTATTCAGACAGAAACAAATGAAACCCTCCCAGCAACACCAATAAGCTCAGCAAGTTCAAACCTGCCTGGGTGAATCAGAAAGGAACTTGTCGACTGTGTTTCTTGGAAAGGACATAATGGACCATCTCACAACTTTTGTAGTGACCTATATACTTTGTTTCATATCCAAAATCACATTTGCTTCTTGTCATGACCCTAGGACTCCATCCCTTTTTAGGTAGTTGAAGTAAGTGAGGCACAGTCAGGGCTAGGGGGATCACACAGGGATTGAAGAACAAGGCCAAGACCAGAACCAGGCCTCCCCACTTTAGAGGGGTTAGAGGCATCTGAGCCCGGAACCAGGACAGCTGAAGAGCAAACAGGCCAGCCCCAGGCTCAGGCCTTCCCTCTGCCCACAGCTGCCCTCATGATGGAGGAGTTGAATCCCTATACCAAGATCAGCCCAGCACTGGGTGCGGAGCGGCACTCAGTGGGTGCTGTCACAGGCATCATCCTCCTGTTGTTCCTCATTGTGGTACTGCTGGGCCTGTTTGCCTGGCGACGGCGGAGGCAGAAAGAGAAGGGCCGCGACTTGGGTCCCCGAGTCTCCTACACACCTGCCATGAGGATGACCAGCACAGACTACTCCCTCTCCGGTAAGGACCACGCTCCCAGCATCCCTCCTCTTTTCCTTCCTAACTCCCCCAGCCCTCCCACCTCACCCCACCCCCAAAGAGCCGTACAGTATCCCTGGGCACACCAGGGTTTATTGCTAAAGGTGGGTGGTCGTACTTACAGAGGCTGGGTGTGGATGCTCAGACTCCCCTAGAGCACCAGTGACCAGGAAGGAGGAGCCTACCTGGGAAAGGGACAAAGATTCTATGAGGAGGTCATTTCCTGGGCCCCCAGCTCTGGGAGCCTCCTCCCATTTCCCCAGAGCTACACCATCCTGCTCACCTGTGGCTTCAGCCACAGGCACAGTCACACCAAGTAGTAACCTTCCTATACTCTCCTAATGGCTGTACCACTTTGCTCAGGCCCTGTCCATTTCTGCTTCCTTGGTGAAGACCTCAGGGCAACTCTTCCCCCCAGTTCCCAGAGTTAGGAGAGCCCTGTTAGTACAGTGGAGGAGGGTGGTACCTAATCTTGGGGAGGTATGAAAGTTTGGACAATGTCCCTGTGGCAGTTGTGCCAGAGCCCAGAGTTCCACACACATGGTAACAACTATAAGGGGCATTCTAGCTGGGAGTTAGTGGAGTGGGGCTGCTGGGCTAGATCCTTCTTCTCCCCTAAATTGCTGCCTTGGATGTAAGAAAGGTATTTTGCTTTGTATTTAGCTAAACAATAGAGGACAAAATTGCTCTAAAACTGCCTATAGCCCTGGGCCATGAGAGGCTGTGCCTGACTGGGTGAGCACAGGATGAAGGTCGTCTCTAGCTGGCTCCATGGTTCAAGTGCAGCCTCCTGCACTGTGCTTAGAAAACCCAGATCACTTCAGCGGACTTCTGCTGAGTATTGTCTACTGTATGCCCAACTCCATGCTAGGTGCTACAGGATGGACACAGGCAGCCCAGGTACAGACCCTGCTTTCAAAGAGCTCCTGGCCTGTGTGCCCTTCTGGGCTTCAGCCAAAGCAAACATCCTCTGACGAAATCCCTGTCCACAGAGATTTGGGGATTTTTCTTTTATCTTTTAACTGTGCTGAGAATGTCAGGTTAGTTTGCCCACACTGTTCCTCTGGTATTCCCCATCTCTGGGGGTAGGTCCTTGAATCCTCAGGAGAAGGGCTAGAGCCAAGAGTGGGGTTCTCTTTATGAACTCATTACTGGGATCTCACCCTAGCAGAAGACCAGTCCTAAGCAGCACTGGGACATGTGAGGCTACTAAGGCAAACACAGCTCATCCAACCAAGCTCCCTCCATACTGGCAAGCCTAGCCTGTGTCCTGCATGCTGCAGTGGGCCAGCATAAGGGAGGGACAACTCAGGTTCTCTAGATTTCCATAGGTTTAGTGAATGCCAGAAAACTTGGGTAATGGGGTACTTAACCTGTTTCCCTCAAGGCTGACCAGCCCAAGTGCTAGTATTGAGGGTATCTAATCAGGAATGTGATGGTATGTGGCACCTTGTTCTCTCCCCAGATTTGTCTCAAAGTAGCAGCCATGCCCAGTGCTTTTCCAATTCCAGCTACCATGCACTGGCGTGCGGGGGCCCTGCCACCAGCCAGGCCAGCACTCTGGACAGGAACAGCCCCACCAAGGTACCGGGCCCCTGACTCCCCAGCCCCCATCCACTGTCTTCTCATTAGCCCTCCCCTCTGCCTAGGAAGGAACTGCACCCCCCATGCACAGTCTGTGTGGAACCGGCCGCTAATACATTAAGAGCAGTCCTGTGAGCCATGGTATATGTAAACACTCTGTAAAGCATGTAATGGAACCAGAACGCTAACACGGAACCGAGTGCCATGTAACTGGTAACCAAACCTCAGATCGCTCAATGTAACATACACTCTTATACCCTCTGTGCAACCCACTGGTACCTAGTAATGGAATCATGTGTAGCCTTCTTGTCACATATAGCCATGTGTCACAGTCAATTTTGCCACATGTCAACATGTAATCAAAACACTATACCACCTCCCTTCCACAAATTGCTGCAGTATGTTACCAAAACAATGTGTACAACCAGTATGTTAGAGAGTAAGTAACTACTATTACTCAGATAACCACCCAATGTCTCTTGTATCTGGACATGTGGACCACATGTCATAGGTACCCACCTATAAACCATTTTTTTGTAATCACAAAGGCCATGAAACTGACACTTCGACTGTAGACAGTGAGTTCTGCACATCTTCAGGGCAGCTGAGCACCCTCCCGGACAAGGCCTTCTCTGATTGCTCATAGCATAACCCTAGTCGATAGCAAGACATCTGCTTAGAGTCACAGGCCCTTGGGCAATGATGTTTCAGCACACATGTAGATAATGTGTAGTAAGCCATCTTAATGTGCCAGGACACAAACCAGGCAGGATGGGAGATTATAGCCCCAAGGACAAGATATGAAGGGCTCAGGCTACACACCCCGATTCCCTCCCCCATGTACATGCCACAAACAGAATAGCAAGGTTATCAGGGTAGGAGGGGAGGGATCCCAGGACTCTTGGCTTCCTATAACATCCATCCTGGGCTAAAAACACAGCTTTCATATTCCAGGCTTCTGCCCTAGAGCTCTTAGGAATCCTTTCCTCCCTGTCCGCCCTATGGAGAATGACCATCAGCCCACAGCTCTTTGGCACTGTAGCCTGAACCCCACAGAAACATAGATACTATAAAGCCTCAAGGAAACCACTGTCTAGCCAATATTCCAAGGCCACTCTTAGCTTCTACCTCTCTTTCAGTAAGAGGCCAGAGTCACTGTAGGATATCCCACTTGCTGACCTTCTGGCTTACCTCACCCCAGAAGCCAGAGTATGTGGTCAAGGACCCCTCAGTCTAGCAGATAAGGCACGTAGCAGAAGCAGGCAGCTGTGAGGACATGGAAAGTACATGGGAGTGGGAGTGGGGACCTGAGTTCTGAACCTAGCCCTACCACTAACTCCTTGTATGTCCATAAGTGAGAACCACAAGCCAGAACTCAGGTCACATCTGTGAAATGAGGATAACTATCCCCAAGAATGAAGAGACAGAGAGAGAGATGGCGGCGCCTGTGACTCAGTCACTAGGGTGCTGGCCCCATATACCAAGGATGGTAGATTCAAACCCCGGACAAACTGCAACAAAAAAATAGCCAGGCGGGGCAGTGCCTGTGGCTCAAAGGAGTAGGGTGCCAACCCCATATACCGGAGGTGGCAGGTTCAAACCCGGCCCCGGCCAAAAACTGCAAATAAATAAATAAATAAATAGGCATTGTGACGGGCACCTGTAGGCCCAGCTACTTGGGAGGCTGAGGCAAGAGAATTGCTTAAGCCCAGGTGGAGGTTGCTGTGAGCTGTGTGACGCCACAGAACTCTACCGAGGGCAATAAAGTGAGACTCTGTCTCTACAAAAAAAAAAAAAAAAAAAGAATGCCGAGAGAAGGATTGTACCATCAGCCTTGAGACATCCTGCCATGAGGCTTTTCCTTGGTCACAGGAAATGGAGGCTTGGCCTAAGTCAAGTGACAAAACAGACAGCCTCAGCACCTCCCTCAGTGCTGGAGGTGGCCTCATGCTGCAGCTGACAGACTCCCAGAGCGCCCCACCCAGAAGCCCAACCTAGCTGATCTGATTGCCCTATCAGGGCCAGTTTGATTAAGCCAGTTCTTAGGAAGCCCTGCTCCTGCCCTCTGTAGGGGGCCTGGGAACACTACAACTTCAGCCTGACAGCTTGAATGGGGTGTATCTGTTCCCACTGGCCTCAGTCACACTATGGTGGCCTATCGTGGAACCTCTAGCTCTTCCTTTCCCTCAGTGGTCAAGGACCATGACAGGGGTGGGTACACTGAGGCTGGGGAGGGGCACCGTGTATTAACTGGCTCTCCTACTCTTCAAACAGCTCAGTAACAAGTCCCTTGACAGAGACACAGCAGGCTGGACCCCCTACAGCTATGTGAACGTGTTAGGTCAGTAGTGGTTTGAGTCTGGGCTCCACCATCATGTCCCACCCTATTCTCCTCTATATTGAGACGGACCCTGTCCCAAGCTCAAAGGGAGAAGGTTTGCCCCTAGGGAGAAGAGGTGTGGAGAGGAAACCCAAGTCCCTATTTTGGGTCTCACAAGAAAACAAAGTCCAGGACCTTTTTCATTTCTTTATCGGGGATGGGGAGAGGGTGACTATGATCCAGGGACCACAAGGCAGACAGCTAGAGCCAGAACATATGGATCTGATGGAAGCAAAAGGTATACTTGCCATCTGGGAAAGGGACCTCTGCCTGATCCAGGTCCCATCACTTTCCCTCTGTCCCCTCCCTGGTGAGCATCAGCTCCTGTGGAGGGTGGGAATGGAGGGTAAGGGAAAATAAGGCAGATGGCTACAGATCCCACCTTGCCCCACAAGGTGATCTGCTTGTGGCAAGGATGCCACAGTAAAGGCCTTGAGTCCTTCTAACCTACCCTACCCTAACCTTTGCCCACTCATGTATTTCCCACCCCTCCCCCACCATACCAGGGCCCTGGAAATAATGGCTCCTCCTGTCATTCCTCTCACTAGACTCCCATTTCCAGATCAGTGCCCTGGAAACCAGGTACCCGCCCGAGGACTTCTACATTGAACTTAGACACCTCAACCACCCCGCTGAGCCACACTCACCAGGTCAGACCCCTGATCCACTCCCAGCTCCTTATATCAGATCAAACCTAGCACCTGCCCTGTTCTCCATTCCTGCACCTTGACCTACCCTCCATGATCCTAGAACTCTCCTCCCTCCCAACATAGTCTATCAGCCCAAACCCCTACCTAAAAAAGAAAACTTTTCTAGATCCTCCTTATCAGCCCTTCTGTTCCCATAGTGGTCAGTGGATATGGATAAATGGGGGTGCTCAAAGTGGAGGAGAAACCAGCTAACTGCACTCCCTACAGGCCACAAAATACAACCCAAAACCACTGAGAAAAGACTTGAGGATGGTGACACTTTTGTGATTCTCTAGCCCCTGTTGGTATGGATAATAACGAGTTGGCTCTCTGGCTAAAAAGCCCAGTGTCCCCCAGACAGAAACCCTAGGACCACCAGTAGCCCAAACCAAGCTTTCCAGATCCTTGAGTACAACAGTCAAGCAGGAATCTGAAGAGGTTGGGGCAGAATCTATCAACCAGCAAGCATTCTCTATACTCATGCACTGAGCTCAAATCTGGTGGCTTGGGAAAGATGCAAAAGGGAAATTTGGAAATTCAGTCCTGAAATGGAAACACTTACAAAAGTAGGTGTCCTAGGAATAAGTGTGATGAATGAACAGACAATGTGGCATCCCTATACAGTGGTTCCTCTGAGGCACCCTGGGGCAGGGCCTTAGCATGCTGGAAACCCTGGGCCTGAGCTCAGGCTCTAGCTGGCTTCTAGAGCTCAAGGGAAACTGAACAGCTCTATCCACCTCTACAGGTCCTTGGGTCCACCAGCACTAGAGACAGTGAAGTTTCTGAATTCATCTGCCCTTTGAGCAGACATGGGCTGCCTGGTCCCCTGGAGAGCACCCAAGACAATTAGTAATCCTCCAACTATAGTCTCTCCCACCTCATCCCCCTACACACACACACACACACACACACAGCCTTCCCATACCGTACCCTGTATCTCTTTCCACATGGGAATATCCTCTGAGCTCGGGCTAGATTTCTCCCCACTTTTTTTTTTTTTTTATTGTTGGGGATTCATTGAGGGTACAAACAACCAGGTTACAATGATTGCACTGGTTAGGTAAAGTCCCTCTTATAATTGTGTCCCGCCCCCAATTTCCCCACTTTTGAGATCCTCCTATTCAGCCAGGGCAGCCTGAGCATCACACACGGTCATTTACTGGCTTGCACCCAGGCAGGGTAATATTCAGGGAGAAAATACTTAGGGACATCTGGCCTCTATTTGCAGCTCAACTTCTCACTTGCTACAAATGAGCTGCTGGTGTGGTATTAGACCAGCAGCTCTTTGGGCCTGTTTCCTATTCTGTAAAAAGGAGTAAAAGTTAACAGACTAGTCTCTCTCCCTCAGGAGGACAAAGGAAGCCCTTGTCTATAAACTGCTAAGCTGATGCCAGCATACAAACTGTTGTAGTCATGATTTTGAAGGTCACAGGCACCTATAGGCCTTTTAGACCAATAGTAAACCTGAGAAACAACCTAGGCCTTATTCTGCCGTGTCATTTGATAATGTGTGGAAGACAGGCAGTAAATGCCTTCAAATTCAACTTGGAAGTCTGTGTAGAGGAGGTTGTCTAAACAGAGGGTTGGTATTCAGTGTCAGAAACCAGGGCAAGCCAAGTGGAGTCAAACCTGTATTTTAGTAAGCACTGTATGCATGCCTTGCCTGGTATTGTTTCCTCACATAAAAGCTAGAAAAAAAAAAGGCCTTGATTTTGACCCAGTGTCATTATTATCCCAACCTGGAAATGCCAGACAATTTCTTTTCTGGGATCACCAGCAGCAAAGAACCCAAACTTGGTCCCTGAAGCTTTATGTCCCGCCTCTGGCTTGGGGCTCAGGACCTTACACTGGGGTTGCCGAGGAGAAAACTGACAGCCAAAAGGGAGAAAGAAATCTTTGGGGCTGAGGAAAACTGGCTAATACGTTTCAAAGAGTATTACTCACCCAAAAGAATGGATAACTGAGAGCTGGCTGTGGATGGGAATGTCTGTACCTCCTAGAGAGATGACTTAAACCAGAACCTCAGCTATCTGTTTACCTCTCTGGCTCTCCTCAGATGATCCTAGGATCCAGGAGAGAAGCAAGACCAGAGCTGATAGAGGTGGAAAATTGAACAGAACTGAGATTTGCAAGGTCACACCACCTCCTCTCAACCTAAGAACTGATTCTGCTTTGTTCCTTATCCTGTACCTTTGGAGACTAGAACTTCAACTACAGTGACTGGAGGTGGCATCAAAACTGCCTTTCATTACCTCCTGAAAGACATTCTCTTACGGCTACAGGGAAAGAGTGCCAAATATGCCAGCTCACCTTAATGCTTGTGAGCCTTTTAAGAATTCCTTTATACTCAGAACAATTTAGGGTAGATTAAGCACAGAATAATCTTCTAGCAATAAACAACTATTTTCTGGGTTGTGGAGAAAGGCAGGGGAAAAAGCAACAAAGAAAGGAAGAACAAAAATAGTCTAAGTAAATTTCACCCCTGTATTTTTTTCTTTCCTTATGTTATTTTTACCAGGAGCTTGTGGAATGGATAGACGTCAGAACACATACATTATGGACAAAGGGTTCAAAGGTAGAGTATCTAATCATGATGTCCTATTACAAAGGGCTTTGCAAGATAATGAGGGAGGCTCTGAAACAGTCAGGAATTCCACCTGGAAGAAACTGCATACCCTCCCCCACAAAAAGTTAAAAAACCACAGGGCCTGGGGCTGCTGGGCAGCTCTGTCCAGGAGGAGCACTCATAGTATTATTAATGAATTCCTCTTGATTTCAGGTGCACCTGCTTAGCAAATGCTTGTGGGTTTTTTATAGATGCCAACTAAATGTCTTCGGAAATGTAGAATGTCATTATCCAGCCAATTAGTACAAGTTAAATTGATTATAAAATCAGAAATAAAGTCAATCTACTTGCCCCAGAGACTTCCTGTTGTTGCACTGGCGAGGAATGCCACCCTGCACCTGCTGGCTTTCTGGGGTTAAAGGAATGAAAACGACACCCAGTGTTAATATTGCATGGCACTCACCTTCAAGAGAGCTCTGCCTCCAAGAGCAGAGAAGCCAGGACAAATCCCTAACACGTGGATCTGCAAGTTGGATCATCCCTCTAGCAAATTTACAGGTGAAGTCCATGAGGAAAGGTCATGTCCTACTCCTGGGGTTAGTTCCCAGGTCTAAATGCCAGAACATGCAAAATAGAGGGCTTTGGAACTCTGTCACATTATCACTCTCTCACTTACTGAGCTCTCCAGAAGTTTCCTCATCTGCAAAGTTGGGATAATTATGCCTGTCCAGTTGCCTAATGCCTGTCCTACTGTCTAACAAGGTTATCACGAATATCCAATAAATCACAGACGGGAAATATTTTTGCATATTGTAAAGGTTGTACTAATGTAATGAGGCTGTCCTTTGGTCTCTAAGGTCTATTAAAAAGAGTTTAAGACAAACCAAAAGATGACTGATGGCAAAGGTCTCGATGGCCTAATTCTAGCTGTGGACCAGGATCACCTAGAAACTTTGTCAAAAATATAGATGTTCACACACCCGGTGTCCTTACGATTCTGATGCAGTACATCTAGAGTGGGGGCCTGGAATCTGCATTTGTGAGGAGTATCTCAGGGTATCTTATGCAGCTTATTGCCCAACTATCATTTGGAAACCACTTAGCCTGACCCAGATTTCCCTAATTATTATTCTGTTCTTTCAAAATTAGCCTTAGATATACCCTATCCTAACTAAGGACAACTGGCTGTCTACAGCCCTTGAGAGCTGATCATTAGAAGTAGGGTGAGGCCAGGAATGGTGGCTTACTCCTATAATTGCAGTGTTTTGGTAGGTGCTGAGGTAGGATTATTTGAGGCCAGGAGTGCAAGACCAGCCTGGACAATATAACGAGACCCCATGTCTCTCTCTCTTTTTTTTTTTTTTTTTTTTTTGCAGTTTTTGGCCAGGGCTGGGTTTGAACCTGCTACCTCCGGCATATGGGGCTGGCACCCTACTCCTTTGAGCCACAGGCGCCACCCCTCTCTTTTTTTTTTTAAACTAGCTAGTCGTGGCAGCACATAGCTATAGTCCCAGCCACTTGAAAGGCTGTTGCAAGAGGATAAATTCAGCCCAGGAGTTCCAGGCTGTGGACTGAGCTATGACTGAGCCACTCACTATACTCCAGTGTAGGTGGGTGTAAGGCATTGTCTCTTTAAAAAAAAAAAAAAGGTGGGGGGACATGAGCTTAGGACAGGGATGGTTAAGTATTGTGTTCCAAGCCAATGAGCATTAAGGGTGAGTCACCATCAGAATTTGTTAAGAAATGCAAAGCCCTGGCAGTGTCTGTGGCTCAGTGGGTAGGGCGCCAGCCCCATATACCGAGAGTGGCAGGTTCAAACCCGGCCCCAGCCAAACTGCAACAAAAAAATAGCCGGGCATTGTGGCAGGCACCTGTAGTCCCAACTACTCAGGAGGCTGAGGCAAGAGAATCGCCTAAGCCCAGGAGTTGGAGGTTGCTGCGAGCTGTGTGATACCACGGCACTCATACTGAGGGTGATAAGTAAGACTCTGTCGCTACAAAAAAAAAGGAAAAAGAAATATAAAGCCCAAGAGAACTGTCTGAAGACAGGTCATCCTCAGCCTCTCAATATACATGAATTACTCTCTTGGAGGCATTATTCTAGCAATTTTCTGTGAGTTTTGATTTAAGCCACCCAAATGGGGAGGTAAGCATCATTATAGGAGGTAAGGCTGAAAATGGAAATGACAGCTCTACCATTTCATGACTATTACCTGAGACCCCAGTTTCTCAGAGGTATAGGGATTGGGCAGGAAGATCCTTTACGGGTCTTCTCAGCTCTGAGACTATCCATGACTCAAGCATGAATGAGCTCAGACAGGCCCAGACACTCAGTATATGAGCATACAACTTTCCTATGCACTGTGTTGTCCTGTGCACTGTGATTAGGGTGGTTACTTTAATAATACGCAACCATAAATGTAAAACAAAACCAGGCAGTGTCCCTGCCTAGGTGTCATTTCATTCCTGTTGTATGAGATCATACATCTGACCTCTGAGCACAGGGAAGGCCTCAGCAGGCAGATGGCCAGACAGCCAGACTTTATTTCACCACTTTGGCTATAGTCATCCTTAACTTACAGAGAAAATTTGTGTAGACAAATGTACCAGCAGGTGTTAGGGACCAACACATCAAAACAAGACTTCAAAAAAAGGAAAATATGTCACCGTTCAGAACTATACGGAAATACCAAAGATGTGAAATAAATCTCACTAATTAGCTAACCCCCCAAATAAACTAGTTTGTACCACAAATGAAATGACTTCCCTAAACTACTGGGCAAAACCAAACTTGCTAAGAATTAAGAGTCTAAGTGATCTAGAGATTAAGTGAGACTACTTAGGCTACTCAACACCTTTTTGTCTCCCCTTCTCCCACTCAGAATGATTGTCCAACAAACTACCTCTTGAATAATTCCCTGTCAGGCAGGCCTCTCAAAGTGCCATCGAAGAAATCCTCCCCATTCCTCTCCACCATCCTCACGATCCTGGAATCCTTCAGCCCACTGTTGCTGCTGCTCTCTAGTGTGCTCTTTGATATTTTCTGTACAGGTTGGTTTGGTGTCCAACTTCCAAGTCTCTCCTTGCAGTCACCATGGATTCTTAAGTAGTGAGCAACCCACTGACATTCTGAAAAACTCCTTTTTGCAGTTAGTGTTCTCCTAATCCTGAGAACCCCCTCCTAATCCTTAGAATCCCCTAATTCTCTCTCAATAAGAAGAAGGATGCTAATTTATAGCCGAGAAAAAGAAAATGTAGTGCAGCCTTCTATTAACAGAATTGAGAGAGCCGAAGCCTCAGTGGGAGATGCCTGTAGTCCCAGCTACTTGGGAGGATCACTTGAGTCCAGACATTTGTGGCCAGCTGGGCAACATAATAAGACTCTGCCTCAATTAAAAAAAAAAAAGATTAATCGAAAGAAATAATAGTAGGCCAAGAAGCAAGATATGGATGTTTGGTGGCTGGGTTTTCTCCAACAGTTAGTAAACTGGGCCTTAACTGGGTATTAGTGTTAATCTAGAGGCCAAGGTAGGTTCAGATCCACTTATAAGGTGGTCTTAGAAGGCATTTCCTATCTGGATTTGCTGCTTCCTTTACAAAATGAAGACGTTTAGTAATTTTAGAAGCTACTTCTGTCTCCGATAGTATATTACCTTACATACTTTTGTGGGGGTGAAAGGGGCCTGGGCAGAAAGGACTATCATTACTATTTTAGAAATGAGGAGACTGAAGTTCAGAAAGTTGGTTAGTATATATCCTATGAAGAACTAGATGAGAGCAAATTCCAGGGCATTATAGGATTAAGCCTTGAATCCTGAAGCTAATTACAAGCCTTGGAGGAACAACTCCCAATGCTTGGAAGCTTGGGTAGCTTGGTTGATGATTCCCTTTTCTTTGCAAAATGCCCTGAGGGCTGGGACAAGGGTGAAGTGTAAAGTGGGGTTGTAAAAGGATAAGGAAGTATCTAAGAGCAGCTGGTTATTCTTCCCCTTACTCTGCCAGCCCTCAAGTGGATGACTCAGCTGAAGAGAGTGGCTTCCTAAGGCAGAGTTTTCCTGTTTGCCTTGCCCACTCAGAGATGGGACCCACGTTAATCCATAATTCAATACTCTCCCTCACCACCAGCATACATAGACATACACACATACACCTCCCCAAATTTTTCCATCCTGTCTCTACCTCTGGCCCCTATTCAGAAAATAGTCCTCCCTGAACCTAGTTCCCTTCCCCTAGACCCCAACTACTCTTTTATCCATTCAAGTACATCCCCTGCTTCAAAGCAAACAATTTATTCCAGAAAACTTAAAAGCAGCCCTGACCTTTCTGGTGAAAATAAGAAGTGGGGTACTACTGACTGGCTGAGGCAGCTCTTTTAGGCATTGAGCTGGGGCTTCAAGGCTCTCCCACTGAATCATTCATGGATATTCTCAAAAAAGCTCCTTATCTGTGGGGCTTTCAACTGCAGTCTGCTCCTGGTATTTACGTAAACACTTACATCCTTGCTTGTCCTAAGAAATCTTTCTTGCCTTGCAGATTACATGAAAGAATCCGTGTACAGTTCTAGTACTTGTTCCTTGAATAGCAGTGAAAACCCTTACGCCACAATTAAGGACCCACCCATCCTGACCTGCAAGCTTCCAGAGGGCAGCTATGTAGAAATGAAGTCGCCTGTGCACAAGGAGTCTCCATACACAGATGTGCCATCCTTGTCGACATGTAATAAAAATATATATGAAGTTGGTAGGTGTCTCAAATAACTTAGTGAAATTAGGGCAACAATGCAGCATCTGAAGTAAAAACAAGCTCTGTCCATTCACCCTGTCTTGACAATACACACTTTTGTGCTTTTTTAAGGAAACCAAGGTGACCTGCCTTTCCTAGGACTGCCCTCTTCTCTAAGCAGGAAGTTTAATTCTTGTGTCAATTCTGCTTAAAAAACCCCAGGACTAATATGAATCAGAAATACTAGGGGTGGGGAATGGGTACACACAAACACACACTTCAAGTGACTGTTGATACAAATCTCAGTTTTTAAAAAGTAATCAGAACTGACACAGGTTTCTAAATCACTTTCTTCTACCTTTCCCAGTTTAACCTATGTCCCTCATCGATAAGAGCCCTACCTTTAGGATATAAACCTCTTGGTGTTGACCAGAGGTTGGGATGTTGACAGCAAATTCACTTAGATCTTCCATCTCCTGAGCAAGCCTCAGCCCTAACCCTCATATATTTGTCATAAATTTGTAAATGCCTGGTTAGCACTTCTCCCCAAGTTAAACAGAACTCTCTTCCCTTCCAACAAGGCAACCAAAGCTAATCTGTTCTCTGAACTCATTTTTCACTATATTCCTTAGAGCCCACAGTCAGTGTGGTCCAAGAAGGCCGCGGTCATAACTCCAGCTATATCCAGAATCCATACGACCTACCTAGGAACAGCCATATTCCTGGTCACTATGACCTCCTCCCAGTAAGACAGAGCCCTGCCAATGGACCCTCCCAGGACAAGCAGTCTTAAGAGGGATAAGCTTCTCTCTGTCACAGCATGCTCTGCTGAACATTCTCTGACTTTCTGAAAGAAGACAATCCCTTGACTTGAAATAATGGTACAGATTGACTCCAGCTGCATGTTAGTTATTACATTCTCCTGGAACTAAAGAAGAGTTTCCAAGTGGAACTGGGGTAACTGTTCAAGGAATTCTGTTAAAGTAAATCCTATCACCCATCCCCATCCCCTAAATGCCCTGGATTACATAATTTTTAAAAACATTTTAAGATAAAGCTACTCATCAACATCAGCTAAATATAGCATATGTGTGTGTGTGTGTGTATATATATATGTATTTATCTGAAATACAATGCTTAAAAAGCATGTAGGTGTTACAAACCTGGGAGGGGAGAGGATTACTCTGAAGCACCTGAAATGTATTATGAGCTTTTGGTTGCTGTTACCATCAACTGTTTTTGTTACTGAAGATAATTAGTGCATAGACATGAACTGTTTTTATATCAATCCTGCAGTATCGGTACAATATGTCTGGTCCATCAAATTACAACAGCCAAGTTACAGAGTTTAGTGTATAGTTTAATGCTGACAACTTCCATTTTTTGAAAACAAGACTTTAATAAATACAGATTAACTTTCTCTCTTCTGCCCCATAAGTAACAGTAGTTAGGCGTGGAGGGATGGGGACATTTCCAAAGCACAGCAGTCTCTTTCAGTCTATGATAGTAATTTTGTAGGGCAGCTTTAGAAAACTTGACCAATTCAAAGTTTAAGAACATTGCGAGTCAGTCCCGGCCTTGTCAGATCTCTTTAGACCATCTAACACCTGAGTTATTCCATGTGCAATGGGACTCTAAGATGATGTTTTAAGTAAGCAGCCACAGACTGGTTAAGAAGTGTCCCTAAAAATAGCTATATGGCCTCCCCAATTTTAGTTGGTTGGTATCCCTTGACTCAGAAGAGTACTTGCATTCAAGCATTTCTTCACAAATCTTGACCTTGATGTAGTATGGAACCTAAAAGTGTAGAAGAAATTAGACAAATGTGGATACAGCAAGTTTATGCTAATTAAAGTGCATTATGCTTTTTGATGGAAAGCTTTTTAAATGAAATGATCAAAGGAAGGATCGACTGTAACCAGCTGCTGAAACATGATGTAAAACTTTATCGTAAACAGCATATGACGATGTGAAGTGCTTCTGCTGTAGAACAAAACCACCACTAAGATGACCAGATATGTATTTCAATGAGCTAATGCTCCAGATTCCACTGGAGCAAGGTAAACTGAGGCTCAGACAAGTCAAAATGCAGCCAACTCCCAAGCCCTACACAGGACCTCCTCAAAGAACTTAAAAACAAAAAGGGCAAACCTAGAATCTAATGGCCACCCCTACGCCACTCCATTCTCTAATAACAGTCTAGCCAGTAAAAAACTTCCAAAAAGGTATACAGAAGAGGACCTAAGTAACTGCAAAGCTGGAATAGTACCACAGGAAGTGAGAGAGTTCTGAAACCCTTAATACAAATTGGAAGTCTGCCACAAAACCCATTAGTTTGGACAATAACCAGGAAAAGAAAGAAAATAAATAACTAATTCCCCTTCCCCCACTCCACTCAAAGTATAAGCAAATTTTATTAAGAGAAAAATATATATTTACATGCATGCTGCTGCATGTGTGCCTGGGAGCAAGTGACCAGCAACAATAAATTTACTTTCCAAAAAAGCCTTATTTAGATATAAATACTAGAAAATTACTTTGTAAACCCAAGTAAATATTTCTCATTCATATGTAGAAGGAAATATAGGTGAGATACTTACCTTGGTATTTCAGGGCAGCAAGTGCCCGATTATCTTTGTGAAGCAAGAATGAAGCAGCATGAGAAGTCAGATCAGCAAGGAGAAACTCCATGTCGAACTCAGGTTTTTATCTTCTTCCCTTATCCTGCATGTACAATAACTGCTACCTGGCAAACTGCAAACAAGCAGCATCACTCAAGTTTCACCTCTGTTTTGCTAACTATCCTCTGGCCAAAGGTATTCAGCAAGAGGTAGAATGGCTTACAGCACTGAGTCAAGAGATTACAGTGTTACTCTGGTCAAGTAAATTGCCCCCTCTGGACTCCTTGTTTTCTCCCATGCACAAAAGAGAAGAAAAGAAGAGTGAGAAGGGAACTCTTAACAACCCTTCAGCTCTAGCATCCTATGGACTTTTAGAAGAAATTTAATACCGCTCAGATCAGAAGGGAAAAGTAGAGGGTGTGATTAATCTACAGTAACAATACCTGCCTTCACATATCTAAGAGTTGCCAGTAAAAGACATTTTAATCCAATAAAGCAAAGCAACTGTTAGAAACTTCTGCCTAACACTGTCACAAATAGGTTCGTGGTCAGCCTAAACTTGTGCACTGTGCATTTTATTGATGACTTAGAAAGATCTGTTCAATTATTTTTCAAAAACTAAATTTTTCAAATAAATTGATATGCATACAATTCAAATGGATAAAAAAACACAATTATCGTACAATAGCATAAATGACACTATGAAATGGCAATACTTTTTTAAACCACAGATTTGTAATATATTTGTTCACTGTGCAGAGGGATTATAACTTGTACAAAATAAATTTCTCAGACTAATTTAACAAGAATGCCTACTGTTGTATTGCAAATACACCTTAGGTTAAGGGCAGAACTAACTAACCTACATCTTGTATGGGCACTTTAAGCACCTGGAAGAGTTAAAATTATTCCAAAGATGCTTGGAAATAAAAGTGAAAAAATTGTATCAAAATTTTATCTTATTTTATTTTTATTTTATTTTATTTTGAGACAGAGCCTCAAGCTCTCACCCTGGGTAGAGTGCCATGGCATCACAGCTCACAACAACCTCCAACTCTCGAGCTTAAGCGGATTCTCTTGCCTCAGCCTCCCAAGTAGCTGGGACTACAGGTGCCCGCCACAAAGCCCAGCTATTTTTTCGTTGTAGTTGTCGTTGTTTGGCTGGCGCGGGCTGGAGCTCTGGTGTATATGGCCGGCGCCTTAGCCATTTGAGTTACAGACGCCAAGCCTGTATCAAAAATTTAACAAAGGAGTCTCCTCCTTTAGAGTAATGAATGGGAGCAACATGTTCTTATTCATGTCCAAGAAATATTTTAAAATTTTATATGCATCAGTATACAAAAGTTAGAGGGTTTCCCTGCTTTCACAAATATTTAGACTCATAGACAAATATTATAGCTTATGCTCAGCCTTAAAGGCACAAAAGTACTTCTATGAAATGGAGGAAAGGCAACTGTAAGGGCCACCTGGTTTCTATAAATGCAATGAATAGCTTTATACTAGTAGAAGTTATCATCCAGTACAGTGACTCTGATACATCTGCTTTAGGAACTTTAAAAACAAAATCGTATACCATAACTGGTAAAGCAGCAGCAGGATTAATCTTGTAAAAAAATACAGTTAAGGCTCGGCGCCTGTGGCTCAACGGGCTAAGGCGCCAGCCACATACACCTGAGCTGACGGGTTCGAATCCAGCCCGGCCCGCCAAACAACAATGACGGCTGCAACCAAAAAATGGCCAGGCGTTGTGGCGAGCGCCTGTAGTCCCAGCTACTTGGGAGGCGGCGGCAGAAGACTCGCTTGAGCCCAGGAATTGGAGGTTGCTGTGAGCTGGGATGCCTCAGCACTCTATCCAGGGTGGAAGCTTGAGGCTCTGTCTCACCAAAAAAAAAAAAAAAAAGAAAAGAAAAGAAAATACAGTTAAGCCTAAAAAAAAAAAAACTTCCTGAGTACATTCAATGAGCTTAAAGTTTCTCCTCCATACTTTCAAAGGTTTGTATATAATCCCCATATTTAAATCAAACCAAAACATTCTAACTTGTCAGCTCACAGGCTTAAAAGACCCATTCAGAAAAGACTGCTAATAGATAATCCTCAAGGATTGGGGGTTGACACCTCAGTGAAAGAAAAAACAATCAAGAGTTTTGAGGCAAAAACGATATTTACTGAGAACAGTTTAAAATTATGCCCTATAAGTCTGGGAATATCACCCAGTACCACAAATGGTAACCAAAGGCCAATCGCTACAGGCTGTGCGCTCAATACAGAAGGTTTAAGAATGATACATTCTGGCTCAGCGCCTGTGGCTCAATGGGCTAAGGCGCCAGCCACGTACACCTGAGCTGGCAGATTCGAATCCAGCCCGGGCCCGCCAAACAACAATGACAGCTACAACCAAAAAATGGCCAGGGGTTCTGGCGGGCACCTGTAGTCCCAGCTACTTGGGAGGCAGAGGCAGGAGACTCGCTTGAGCCCAGGAATTGGAGGCTGCTGTGAGCTGTGATGCCACAGTTCTCTATCCAGGGTGACAGCTTGAGGCTCTGTCTCAAAAAAAGAAAAAAGAAAGAAAAGAGAAGAATGATGCATTCTGAGGTTGGCTGGGGTTAGAAAAAAATTAAAAGAATGATACATTCTATTAGACCCATTTTTCTGACCAGAGGGAAGAAGGGGCCCATTTAATCAGTGTATGGCAATAGGAAAAGGAAAATCTAAGAAGGGATGAATGGATGAATACATGGAGGTTCATTATGCTACTATTTATACTTTTGTATAATAATCATCTATTTTACAAATATATACTTACAGAGTTGTAGTAGTTATAATTCTGTATAATTTTAATAAAAATGTAAAAGCCTGAATGGTAACTCTCAGACTAGCTTCCAAAACTACACCAGAATGAACCCTTAGATTAGTCTCCTCACTCTTTTAGACGGCCCTCCCTACCTGTACTAACAAGAGTTTTCGAGGGGAGAAGGAATAGATATAAGGAACAGAAATACTGTATGAGTTGAGTATTCCTTATCTGAAATGCTTGGGACCAGAAGTGTTTCAGATTTGAGATTTTTTTTTCAGATGTTGGAACATTTACATATACGTCATAAGATATCTTGGGAATGGGACCCAAGACTAAACACAAAAATTCGTATTATGTTTCGTACATACCTTGTACACACAGCCTGAAGGTAATTTTATACAATATTTTTAATAATTTTGCGCATGAAACAAAGTTTTATACATTTAACCATCAGAAAGCAAAAGTGTCACTATCTCAGCCATCCACATGGACAATCTGTGGTTGTTTGGCATCACCATCATTCCTGACTCTGAATTTATATGCTACTGATAAGCCATTGTTTTTTTACACTTATTTACACATAAATAACAGTTAAAAAATATGATGTATGATTAATAGGTGAAAAATAATGCATTCAGGGTAACGAAGCAGCACCAGGTATCTATATCCACAGTTAAACAACAGCAACAACAAATGACAGCAGGCTTTCAGTTGCCATAAATGATGCAGTGTTTTGACTAAAAGGTCAACTATATAGTAACCTCCTTGGAGGCGCTGGATGAGCTGTGTGTTATGTGCCTACATTTTGACTGCAACCTGTTGCATGAGGTCAGGTGTGAAGTTTTCCACCCGAGGCATTATGCTGGCACTCAAATTTCAGATTCTACAACGCTTTAGGGTAAGGATGCCTCAACTTCTACGAACAAAGCATACTCCTGACCACTGGATCTTACAATGAGGTAACTCCAAAAGGGCAGGGATCAATGGAGTGTCTCGGTGACTAGTAGGGTGCTGACTATGTCTTTTTTTCTTCCCTAACTTGCAGAGCTAGATTAGACCACTCTGAGCAGTACTCCAATCCAAACACACAGAAGGTAAAAGCTCTGGCCTTTAGCTTCAGGTATCAGATTCCCTTCTCATTTTTGTCTAGCCCAGCAGATCACTCTCCAGAGTCATGGGTAAGACAAAACATTGGGAGACGTGAAATCTTACAAATTACAGTACTGTTATTTAGGCATCCACTTTAATAAGAACCAAAACTATTAACTGAGGACCCTAACTGCTTCCTCCAGAGTTGGTTTAACATCAAAGAAGTGGTATGCTGAGAGACTAGAGGTTGTCAATAGGGGAATAGGTACTAAAAAGAGGCTGTTTACTCACCAGATATGAGTAACAAAATATGAGATTTTGTGGTCTGGGGCAAGATTAATTTCTACTGACTCAAACATAGGAAAGGAATCCTTTTGGCTGCTAATTCTCATTACTATCACTGGTACTGGTTAACAAAGTTGTTAGTACACTGGTACATAACATTTTTTGCTCACATCTGTGTCAGAAACATGGATCTTATGCTTAAAAAATGTTGAAGAATTGAATTCAAATGTTTATTATAATTAGATCACTACATCAAGAGCCCAGAAATGCCATGTGTATCATGTACGTGCACACATAAATCTAAACACTTGGATTTAATCACTGGTTCTACTGGATAGCTAGTTCAGTGGACTCATCTATATTCTTGGAGATTCCTATTGAAGAAATATTTTTTTTTAAATTAAACACAACATGTTTTTAAAAGTTCTCTCCCAGACGTGAATATATTTTAAAGTACACATGAAAAGCCAGCAGATTTTTAACACCAAAGCCGTAGAACAAGCAGTTCTCAATTTACAGCTGATGTAGTAGCCCAACAAGTGCTCCTCACCCTTAGCACATATGGTACTTTGATGCATATTGTTGAAATTGACAGTCATTTTGCTAATGTTTAGAAAGCTTCATCTTATTTAATGGAGTTAACATAGACATCTTAATCAAGTTATTGTGATAAGACCAATAATATTTTGCAAAGTGTATATCTAATTTTTATTTATCTATAAAATTGCAATTTGAGTTAATGTATAATAATTTAGCTTCAGTACCTGAGAGTTCAGAGACTCAGTTAGATGGGATGAACCCTAGAAATTATTTAATCAGAAGAATGTGAGGCTCAGAAATGAAATGACCATAAGAGCTGTGACTAGAATCTTTGTCATCCAGTCCAGTGTTCTGTTATACCTGTTACTTTCCATGTTTAATTCAGAGTTTAGTGTATTTTCTAATACATGCCTACAATGTCCTCCCAAATATTCCTTCTCTATACTCCAATTTAATTCTCAGAAAAATGGACACTTTCAATTAAAACTGACTCTTAGCCTAATGGTCTCCCTTGTGCAAGCTATACTGACATCAGCATCTTATATCACTTTATTGTTCCCATCAACCTCCCGCAGTTTGGTGAAGCATAATCATTCCTTAAAATGTTAGAATGAGAACTCAGGTTTATCTGGCATATTCTATCGGTGAATGTTAAGGATGACCTGTCAAATTTAAGAAAGGCATGGCACCAGCACTGCCCCACCAGAAGAAAAATCAGCTTTCTTCTCTTTTTTGTTTTTTGTAGAGACAGAGTCTCACTTTCTCGCCCTCGGTAGCGTGCCGTGGCGTCACACAGCTCACAGCAACCTCCAACTCCCGGGCTTAGGTGATTCTCTTGCCTCAGCCTCCCAAGTAGCTGGGACCACAGGCGCCTGCCACAACGCCTGGCTATTTTTTTTGTTGCAGTTCGGCTGGGGCTGGGTTTAAACCCGCCACCCTTGGTATATGGGGTGGGTGCCTTACTGACTGAGCCACAGGCACCACCCACCTTTCTTCTTTTTAACACAAGTGTCACAGCTCCCTATCTGGCTGTTCACCTAGCCCATTAAATGATGTGGTAGAAGAGGATCCTTTCATATCTTCGTTCTTTAACACAGCAAGTGGAGATCACATAGAAAAACCTATACAAAATTGGTATTTTGTTATGAATTTTTCAGGCTTATATTTGTAAGACATCAGAAAATCAATTTCCATTTTTCACTTCTGTTAAACTAAAAAAGCTCCATAAACTGAAATCCAAGAGGTTACAGTAAGTTCTTTTTTGTTTGTTTGTTTAAAGTCTCACTTTATCACCCTCAGTGGAGTGCCGTGGGATTACAGCTCATAGCAACTCCTGGGCTTAGGTGATTCTCTCGTCCCAGCCTCCTGAATAGCTGGGACTACAGGTGCCTGCCACAACGCCCGGCTATTTTTTGTTGCAGTTTGGCCAGGGCAGGGTTTGAACCAGCCACCCTCAGTATATGGGGCCAGTGACCTACCCAGTGAGCCACAGGTGCCGCCCCCCTCCCTTTTTTTTGAGACACAGTCTCACTCAGTTGCCCTGGGTAGAGTGCCATGGTGTCCTATTTCGCAGCAATCTTAAACTCTTGGGCTCCAGTGATCACCTTGCCTCAGCCTCTCAAGTAGCTGGGACTATAGGAACCTGTCAAAACACCTGGCTAGTTTTTTCCATTTTTAGTAGAGACAGGATCTCTCTCTTGTTCACGCTGGTTTGAACTCCTGAGCTCAGGCCATCCACCTGCCTCAGCTTCCCAGAGTACTAGGATTACAGGCGTGAGCCACCATACCTGGCCTTTGAATTCTTCTGCTTCTGGTTTTAGCCAAAATTGTCTAAATAGTACAACCTTTTCTCATTAAGGTAGAAGAGATTATTACAGTAATTCAAACCACTGAAAGAATCTATATTTTATAAATGTGTCAGCAAAAATAAGATACTCATTTTTCCAATGATGAAATAAATGTGACTAGCTCTGATGAGCAATCCAAACGCTTAAAAATTCTAACTTTTCGGTAGAATTCTTGAATATTTAAAAGATCTCTGGCATATAGTCACTGGCTAGCACCTCTTCTTACAATTTAGCATACTCAAAGCAAAGGCTAATGATAACCTACCCTTACATAGTAACAACTACAATTATAAATCATAGATGGCACTTGAGAACAATGACATACAAATTTATCAAGGCACCATGGCTAACTGACTTTTCAAGAGACTATTACAAGTTATAAAATAATTAAAGTTAAAATAACTAAAACAGGAATTGTGCAGCAAAATAATTCTAAACTGCCTTGAGCCCTAAATTTTCTTAATATCTAAAAGCTTATTATTTCTTCCTTGACACAATCTGTCTCTCCTGAGATACTACTCAAAGTGAAGGCATTTGTTGAATGCAATCAAAGTAATTTTCTAATACCTATTGATTCTTGGAAATCTCCCCAAGATCCAATCATATACAAGGCAACATTTTTAAGTCTACACTTGGTAAATATTCAAAGTTACTTTATTCATTTTCAATTTACTACCTAGCTTCTTTTTTTTTTTTCTTAATTTCATGTAAATAATTTACTAACAATTTTGAATAAAATAGAGATGGAGCCTTTCCTAAGTCTGGTGACACTGTTCTATATTAAAGTACATCTGGTGACACTGTTAACGTATGAAAGTACAAAGACTACGTCCCTAATGTTTTGGGCAGCACTTTTTCTAAGAAAAGCATAATTGAACTATGGGCCTAAAATCAAAGTTGAATTCACACACTAATACCCCCAATTCAATGTTTACTTACTAAAGCAAAGACCTACACTCTTACTCATCAAGATCAAGTATTCCATGGCTGCATCCAAAGCACTCAAAAGAAAAATGTAATCTCACAACATAAGGAATAATCCCCCTATAACTGTTTATTAGAATGTGAATATATTTCCAAATCAATAACTAAAAAAAAAAAATCAAGTTACAGAGCATGCATAAAATACAAAGTAGCAATTTACAAATAGATAATAGTATCTTCAGAACCAATACACTAAAATAATAAAATGGCTACAGAAGAAAACCAAAATGACTGACTACAGCAATGCCTTCAGTGCACCCCACACATCATGAGCACCGCAAAAGACAGACAATTAACTACAAAACACAGAAATCTAAGCAAGCCCACACATACATATTTTGGGGGGATAGCCCACCATCCTGAATAGTATCACTGCAGTTGACACAACTTCCAGAAAACTGCAGAGTAAGTGCTTAATATTACCCACAAGAAAGTAAAACTAAATATTAGTGTGCACATTTCTGAATGAGAAACTAGTTGCT